>PVKP010009230.1:0-69172 GCA_004027715.1 Plecturocebus donacophilus | reverse complement strand
CTGTGATTGTTAGTGCTCTAACTCTGTGATTGTTAGTTGTATGACTTCAGTTTACTGATCTATTAGTGGAAATAAGAAATTAATTTTATTGACTATTCTTTATTTTTTCTAATTGTACTTTAGGTTCTGGGGTACATGTACAGATCATGCAGGATTGTTGCATAGGTATACACATGGCAATGTGGTTTGCTGCCTCCATACCCTCATCACCTACATCTGGCATTTCTCCCCATGTTATCCCTCCCTGACCTCCCCACCCACCCCGCTGTCCCTTCCTTGGCCCCTGCCAACAGACCCCAGTGTGTGATGCTCCCCTCCCTGTGTCCATGTGTTTTTATTGTTCAACACCCGCCTATGAGTGAGAACATGTAGTATTTGATTTTCTGTTCTCGTGTCAGTTTGCTGAGAACGATGGTTTCTAGATTCATCCATGTCCCTACAGAGGACACGAACTCATCGTTTTTTATGGCTACACAGTATTCCATGGTGGATATGTGCCACATTTTCCTTGCCCATTCTATCCTCGATGGGCATCTGGGTTGGTTCCAGGTCTTTGCTATTGTAAACAGTGCCGCTATGCACATACATGTGCATGTGTCTTTATAATAGAATGATTTATAATCCTTTGGGTATATACCCAGCAAAGGGATTGCTGGGTCAAATGGAATTTCTATTTCTAGGTACTTGAAGAAGCACCACACTGTCTTCCACAATGGTTGAACTAGTTTACAGTCCCACCAACAGCATAAAAGTGTTCCTATTTCTCCACATCCTCTCCAGCATCTACTGTCTCCAGATTTTTTAATGATCACTATTCTAATTGGCATGAGCTGGTATCTCAATGTGGTTTTGCTTTGCATTTCTCTAATAATCCGTGATGATAAGCATTTTTTCATATGTTTGTTGGCCTCATATATGTCTTCTTTTGAAAAGTGCCTGTTCATATCCTTCTCCCACTTTTGGATGGGTTTTTTTCATTTTTTTTATTGTAAATCTGTTTTAGTTCTTTGTAGATTCTGGATATTAGTCCTTTGTCAAATGGGTAGATTGCAAAAATTTTTTCCCATTCTATTGGTTGCCGGTTCACTCTAATGATTGTTTCTTTTGCTATACAGAAGCTCTGGAGTTTAATTAGGTCCCATTTGTCTATTTTGGCTTTTGTTGCCAATACTTTCGGTGTTTTAGTCATGAAGTCCTTGCCTATGCCTATGTCCTGAACAGTTTTGCCTAGGTTTTCTTCTAGGGTTTATATGGTGTTAGGTCTTATGTTTAAGTCTTTAATCCATCTGGAGTTAATTTTAGTGTAAGGTGTCAGGAAGGGGTCCAGTTTCTGCTTCCACACATGGCCAATCAGTTTTCCCAACACCATTTCTTAAACAGGGAATCCTTTTCCCATTGCTTGTTTTTGTCAGGTTTGTCAAAGATCAGGTGGTTGTAGATGTGTGGCATTGCCTCCGAGGCCTCTGTTCTGTTCCATTGGTCTATATCTCTGTTTTGGTACCAGTACTATGCTGTTTTGATTACTGTAGCTTTGTAGTGTAGTTTGAAATCAGGTAGCATGATGCCTCTGGCTTTGTTCTTTTTGCTTAGGATTGTCTTGGCTATGCGGGCTCTCTTTTGGTTCCATATGAAGTTTAAGGTGTTTTTTTCCAGTTCTGTGAAGAAGGTCATTGGTAGCTTGATGGGGATAGCACTGACTCTATAAATTACTTTAGGTAGTATGGCCATTTTCACGATATTGATTCTTCCTAACCATGAGCATGGAATGTTTCTCTATTTGTTTGTGTCCTCTCTTGTTTCCTTGAGCAGTGGTTTGTAGTTCTCCTTGAAGACATCTTTTACACATCCTTTGTTAGTTATATTCCTAGGTATTTTATTCTCTTTGCAGCAATTGTGAATGGAGGTTCGCTCATGATTTGACTCTCTGTTAGTCTATTATTGGTGTATAGGAATGCTTGTGATTTCTGCACATTGATTTTGTATCCTGAGACTTTGTTGAAGTTGCTTATCAGTTTAAGGAGATTTTGGGCTGAGATGATAGGGTCTTCTAAATATATAATCATGTCATCTGAAAATAGACAATTTGACTTTCTCTTTTCCTAATTGAATACTCTTTTTTTTTCTTGCCTAATTGCTCTGGCTAGAACTTCCAATACTATGTTGAACAGGAGTGGTGACAGAGGGCATCCTTGTCTAGTGCCAGATTTCAAATGGAATACTTCCAGTTTTTGTACATTCAGTATGATATTGGCAGTAGGTTTATCATAAATAGCTTTTATTATTTTGAGATATGTTCCATCAATATGTTCCTTTGATATTTATTGAGAGTTTTTAGCATAAAGGGCTGTTGAATTTTGTCAAAGGCTTTCTCTACATCTATTGAGATAAACGTGGTTTTTGTCTTTGGTTCTGATGTGGTGGATTACGTTTATAGACTTGTGTATGTTGAACCAGCTTTGCATCCCCGGAATGAAGCCTACTTGATTGTGATGGATAAGCTTCTTGACATTCTGTTGCAATAGGTTTGCCAGTATTTTATTGAAGATTTTTGCATCTATGTTCATCATGGATATTGGCCTAAAGTTTTCTTTGTTGAGTCTCTGCTGGGTTTTGGTATCAGGATGATGTTGGTCTCATAAAATGATTTGGAAAAGATTCCCTCTTTTTGCATTGTTTGGAATAGTTTCAGAAGGAATGGTACCAGCTCCTCTTAATTATTCTTAATTAATAAAATTAAATAAGATAATATATGTCCAGTGCTTAACACAATGCCTAGCACACAGCAACAGCTCAATAATGAAAACCATTTTTTTTCACCATATGCCAGGTCATAAATTTAGCATAAAGTATATTTCAGGAAATTTTTAAAAAATCAAAATCATAACAAGCACTTCCTCAAACCGCAGTGGGATAAAATTAGAAATCAATACATAGAAGAATTCTCAAAACCACACAAGTACCTGGAAACTAATCAACTTGCTCCTAAATGACTTTTGGGTAAACAATAAAATTAACAGAGAAATCAAACAATTTTTTCAGAGAAATGAAAACAGATACAACATACCAAAACCTCTGTAATACTGCAAAAAGAATGTTAAGAGGAAAGTGTATAGCATTAAATGCCTACATCAAAAAGAAAGATCTCAAACTAACAACCTAATGTGACACCTGAGGCAACTTGAGAAACAAGAATAAACCAAACCCAAAGGTAGCAGAAGAAAAAATAATAATAATGAAGAACCAAATAAAACTGAGATAAAAAAAATCATACAAGGAATCACTGATATGAAAAGTTGGTTCTCAGACTTGCTGACATGGTGAAACCCCATCTCTACTAAAAACACAAAAATTAGCCTGTCATGGTGGCTGGCGCCTGCAGTCCCAGCTACTTGAGAGGCTAAGACAGGGGAGTGGCTTGAATCCAGAGGCATAGGTTGCAGTGAGCCAGGATCATGCCACTGTACTCTAGCCTGGATGACAGAGCAAGACTCCATCTCAAAAAAAACCTTAGTTCTTTGAGAAGATGAACAAAACTGATACACTGCTAGTTGGATTAACCAGGATAAAAAAGAAGATTCAAATAGTCAAACAAGAAGAATCAGAAACAATAAAGGTGACATTACATCTCATACTAAAGAAACAGAAAAGATCCTCAAAGACTACTGTGACATCTCTATGCAAACAAACTTGAAAACCTAGGATATATTTCTGTAAACATACAACCTCCTAAGAACCAAGAAGAAATTAAATCTTGAACAGACCAGTAATGAATAATGAAATTGAATCATTAACAAAAAAAAACCTTCCAACAATAAAAAAAAGCCCAGGACTAGATGGATTCATCCCCAAATTCTACCAATCATACAAGGAAGAACTTACATCAATTCTACTGTATATATTCCAAAACATTGAGGAGATGCTCCTCCCTATCTCATTCTATGAAACCAGCAGAAGCCTAATATCAAAATCTGGCAGACATACCACAAGAAAAGAAAACTTCAGACCAATATTCTTGAGGAATATAGAGGCAGAAATCTTCAACAAAATACTAGCAAACCAAATCCAACAGCACATAAAAAAATTAATACACCACAATCAGGTAGGCTTTATTCTTAGGATGTAAGAATGGTTCAACATAAGCAACTCAATGTGATTCACCACGTAAAGGGAATTAAAAACAAAAAGCATATGATTATCTCAACAGATGCCGAAAAAAAATCTTCTAACAAAATCCAACATCCCTTCATAATAAGAATCCTCAACAAACTAGTCATCAAAGAAACATACCTCAAAATAGTAAGATCCATCTATGACAAACCCACAGCCAATATCATAGTGAATGGGAAAAAGTTGAAAGCAGTCTCCCTAAGAACCAGAGCAAGATAAAGATGTCCACCATCACCATTTATATCCAATACAGTACGGGAAGTCACAGCCAGAGCAATCAGGCAAGGGAAAGATAAATAAGGAAAAGAGGAAGCCAAATTATCTCTGATCACTGATTTTACACAAAGAAAACTCAAAAGATACCTAGACTTAATAAATGACTTCAGTAAAGTTTCAGGATGTAAAATCAACATACACAAAATCAGTAGCATTTCTATACACAAATATCACCTCAAGCTGAGAACCAAATAAAGAACTCAATCCCATTTACAATAGCCACAACAAAATAAAATACTTAGGAAAATTTAACAAAGAAGGTGAAAGGTCTCTACGAGGAGAACTGCAAAACACTGATAAAAGAAATCACAGATGACATCAACAAATGGAAAAACATCCATGCTCATGGATTGTAGGAGGTAATATCATTGAGATGACCATACTTCTCAAATCAATCTACAGATTCAATGTAATTCTTATCAAAATACCAACATCATTCTTCACAAAATTAAAAAAGAAAAATATAAAGATCATATGGAAACAAAAAGAGCCTGAATACCCAAAGTAATCCAAGGAAAAAGAAAGCTGGAGGCATCATATTACCTGATTTCAAATTATACTACAAGGCCTGGGTAAATAAAACAGCAGGTATTCATACAAAAATAAACACATAGGTCAATGGAACAGAATAGAGAACCAAGCAATTTAATGAAGTATCTACAACCAACTGATCATTAACAAAATCAATAAAAATCATTAATAAATCAATAAAAATCATTAATCAAAATCAATAAAAATTATTAATAAATCAATGTGGAAAGGACACTATATTAAATAACTGGTGCTGAGAAAATTGGATAACCACATACAGAAGAATGAAACTGAATCCCTCTCTCTCACTCAAGATGGATTAAAGAATTAAATATAAGATCTGAAACTATAGTAGAAGTCCTAGAAGAAAGCCTAGGAAAAACTCTTCTAGACATTGGCCTTAGCGAAGAATTTATGACTAAGAGCTCAAAAGTAAATGGAACAGAATCAAACATAAATAAGACAATTAAACTAAAAAACTGCTGCATAGCAAAAGAAATAATCAACCGAATAAACAGACAACTTACAGAATGGGAGAAAATATTTGTAAATTGCGCCTCTGACAAAGTACTAATATCTAGAATCTACATGGAACTCAAACACCTCAACTCGAGAAAAGCAAAATACCCCATTAAAAAGTAGGCAAAGGACATGAACAGACATTTCTCAAAGGGAAACATATAAGTAGCCAACAAACATGGAAAAATAGTCAACATCACCAATCATCAGAGAAATGCAAATTAAAACCACAGTGAGATACCTTCTCATAACAGTCAGAATGGCTATAATTAAAAAGTGAAAAAACAACAGATGTTGGCAAGGATGCAGAGAAAAGGGTACATTTATATAGTGTTGGTGAGTATGTTAATTGGTACATCCTATGTGGAAAATAGTATGGCGATTTCCCAAAGAAGTGAAAAAGAACTACTATTCAACCTAGCAATCCCACTACTGGGTATCTACCCAAAGGAAAATAAATTATTAAATCAAAAAGACACATGCAATCTATATTTGTTGTAGCACTATTTGCAATAGCATAGCCAAGTCATGGGATCAACTTAAGTTTCCATCAACAGTTGATTGCATAAAGAAAATGTGGTGTGTATATATATATATATATATATATATATATATATATATACACCACAGAACACTATACAACCATAAAAAGAATGAAATCATGTCCTTTGCAACAGTATAGGTGGAGCTGGAGGCCATCAGCCTAAGTGAAATAACTCAGAAACAGAAAATAGAATACCACATGTCCTCACTTATAAGTGGGAGCTAAACAACAAATACACATAAAAATAAAAATGGAAAAAATAAACATTGGGGACCCTAAAAGTGAGAGGGTTAGGAGGGGGGTGAGGCCTGAAAATTACTTATTCTGTATGATGGTCACTATTTGGGTAATGGGCAAGAATCCAAACATCATCATTATACAATATATCTATATAACAAACCTGTACGTGTAATTCCTGAATCTAAAATAAAATAAATAAACAAAATTTAAAAAGAAAAAATACAACCTACTGTGTCTACTTACCTTTGTATAGACAACTGCTTAAATTACCCTGCTTTTAACATGCGTACTTGAATAAAATGCTTATATACATATAGGGATGCCACAGTGCAAGATGTTGCTAATCCAGGCACAAAGTATTAAAATTATTTTGTAGGAAAAAAAAACATTATTTTACAATATTTCTGCTCACTGGGAAGTGTAGAGTTTCCCTTACTTGACCCTAGGAGAAAAATTGAATTAAGAAAAATTTGTCATATTTTCCCACATACCTTTTTTTAATCTCTAAATTACTTCCTAGTGTATGCACCCTTTCCTTAACTCCCAAATGCCTAACAATAACAATGGCTGTTAATGTTTACTGACTATATACTATTTGCTAAATACTGTGGATGGTGATTTACTGCACTATCTCATTTAATTCTCATAAACAATTCTATGAAGATGGTTCTATTACAATACCATTTGTACAAATAAGAAAAGTGAAACAGAAAACTTAAGTAAAATATGAACTAAGTAGTGATTAAACCTAAATTTGGGCCCAGTTTGTTTTACTCTAGAACCTACACTCTCAAAACATGCCATTTCCTTATATGTGCAGATCAGTGAGCTATCTCAGTTCAATAGGGAATAAACCTGAGAATGTTATTATTTTTATCCAATCAGTACATTCAACTATGTTCTGTTGAATTTCCCTTTCCCATCCCATAATGATATCTAGTATAGCTCAAGCATAGCCATCTTCAATGATGTTGATTAGACCTGCAGAAAATTCATTAAGGTAGATATTACTGGAGTCTTGTGACATGAAATTTTCCTCCCCTTCTTGCACACAGAGGAATGCATGTCTTATTTCCATCCATTAGGGAAAGGCCAAATGATGGATCCTGTCCACTGAGTTCCTAAAGAAAATGTATCATTTCTGAGCTGAGGTAGTAAAAAGCCCATGTCCTATTCTCCAGTCTCTTCCCATGTCCATATGGACTAGACAGAGCAGTTTCAAGATGTTGGACCCCAGACTGCTAGACCATATAAGAAGTAATCACCCTGGAGAGTCCCCCTTACTCACAGTGAACTATACAAGAACAAGAAGCAAACCTCTTTTGTATGTTAAGCACTGACATATTAGAGTTGCTTGTTTCTGCTATAATCTTGCCAATCATGAATACTAGATAAACATTCCTTTCCACCCCACAAACGGAAATACAGGCTGCTCTCTGTCACCCATCCACCTACCCTCTTTTCAATGATCTTTTTCTGTGTTGAAATAGGAATAGGGATAGATAGATCAGTAACTTTACTGCTTAAGTAGATGGCTAACCAGGGAATAGAATGCTATCACTCCCTTTCTGTTATCTCCTCTAATTGCCATAAAAAATTCTGCTGGAGATTCCCTTCATTTTTCTTTCAGTGGGGATGTGAATAGTACATCTCTTCCCAAAGTGGTGGGAAAGGGAGGAGAAAGGCTCTGCATTCTCCACTAGGCTCCAGATTTATCACTCAGATTGCTCTCTTACCTGTTTCCTTTCCCCAGTCCTCATTTATATTATGGAAAGTCAAGGTTCCAGTGAGTTTAACAACTGAAGGTAATACTTTCTTTCCTTTTAGAAAACCCTGCGAAAAGTATTGGAACCCAACTGTTGGCAGAACTTTCTTTAATGAGATACTTAATGCTTTTTTTGCCCACATTAGATTTCAGTTTGTAATTCCAAGGCAACAGAAAAAGGCCCTCTCCATATCCAATTATAATAATTTAGTGTCTCATGACCTATTATAGAACTTAAGTTTATTTGATTCTGAAAATTTATTCAAACCACAATGATCTATTTCTATTGTTATACTATAAAGAACTATTTCAAATTGAACCCATTCATACAAATAAATGAATGACAAGCTCAATGAATGTATTCCAGAGGGCTTCTATTTCCCCTTCTTTGTAAAATTCATGGTTCAGACTAGAGAATGAAGATCCCTCTGGTTCTATTCCACTATAATCTTATAATTCTATATAATATTTTTGTATATTATAATTCCACTTATGCACACACACACACACACACACACACACACACACACACATACACACAGTTGTAAAGGTTTCCTATATTACTCAGCTAGGAGAAATAAAAATAACTTTAGGTAACTAGGTTCTGAATTAGATGAGCTCAGCTAATCTCTTTGCTGAGGTTCTCCTTAACTTAATTTTTCTGATTTTAGATGATAATCCAATGCCTTCTGTCTGCTAATATTAAAATAAAATTGGAAAGCTGCCTACTTGTACCCAATAATTTATAAATTCTGTTTTATGCAATTTTTATTCTTTCATGTATATCTTAATTTTCTACTAGCTACAAAGCATTATGCTAGACATGACTGGAATTTAAAATGTTAACAGTAGTATTTACTGTGTCCTTAAATGTTTTCTGAGGAGATACATAAAATAGTTACACAGGCCTAGCCAGGCCAATGTCTCATGCCTGTTTCAGCAATAATGTGCAAATGTTTTTGAAGCTCATCTCAAAAAACTAACCTAATTTTCAGTTTAAGACTACACTTGGCAACAAGTCCTAGAAAATCTATAAAACATTTTAAACAGAAGAGATATTTATTACTGTGTACAGTAAGAAGTCAGTCTAAGCCTCTTGCAGCACTAAATGATTACCAAAAGGCACCAGATTCTCTCTAACTTATTGCACTATAATCCTGGACTTTGGATATTACAGTTCAGACGTTTCTTACATGTGCTAGAAAGGAGAAAGGTCAAAGCCAGAGAAGCTGCACTGACACGTTCTCTTTGTACAGATGGGTCTCAAGGCTGAAGCTACGAAGAAAAGATGAGCTTTCTGCTTTGCAGCTGCTATCGTAGAGGAGAATGTATAGTAGAGGAATAAAGTGAGAAAAGAGTGGTAATGGACATAGTGAGATCACATAGACACATTTCATGATCTGGTGACTATTATTTTGATTTTCTAATTAGTGTAATTCTAAAGACAATAAACTGATTCGAATATAATAATTGTATGATAAGCATTTCATGGGAATTAATGATCAACAAGTACTCTGAGATTAAACTAAAGGCCAGACTAAGCACAATTGATATAAATATATATCCTACAATAAACAAAAATATTCCAAAGCAAAACATAAGCTTCACAACTCCAAAAAAATTGATGAGGACCTTTAAAATAAGAACAATATTAAATATTGAGTAACAATTTTTTATAATATATATGAACAAATAGCTGATTAAGATTAAGGACAAAAATAAAAACAAGGGAGCATTATACTATGCAACTGATTTGAAAAATAATTTCCATAAACTACAACTGTCTATTCATTACAAAATAAGGAAATAGCTCAATAAAAGATTCTGGGCCACTAGCCATGTCCTTAGAGTCTTCACTAAATGTGATATATATTTGTAATTCTAGATTTGTGTATTAATAACTAACCCCTTATTTGATTTCTTATCCATCAACTTTGGTAACTTATGAATCATTCTGAGTAAAATTGTATGTAACAGTGTATACTCTCTCAGCTATTATCAAACATTTAAGAAGACACACTGCAGATTTGGAGTAGAAAAACTCAAAGTTTAATGTAATGACATTGAATGTCTCTACCTAAACATAAATAACTAAAAGAAAACTTAAATTTCTTGGAAATCTTTTTAAAGATAACTAAGTTGTGCACCTGTAGTCCCAGCTACTCAGGAGGCTGAGGCAGGAAAACTGCTTGAACCCAGGAGGTGGGGGTTGCAGTGAGCCAAGACCGCACCACTGCACTCCAGCCTGGGTGACACAGATAGTCTCCTTCTTAAAGGAAAAAACAAACAAACAAACAAAAAACCCCTGACTTATCTGTATTATCTCACCAGGATTGAAAGACAGCAAATCAAACAAACTATTAATTAAAATACTGAACTAATGTTCACGGTGGCTAGTATTAGATATATGCCATATTTATCATAAGGAGAATCAGTGATTTGATTGTTTAACAAATGAAGGCTTTCAGGCATAAACTATGTGCATAAACTATGAAAGGCCACCAACTTTCCTCTTTTTAATCTCCTCTTTTCAAATTGAAATGTGAACTTATTCTTGACAAATTAATCAGTTACAATTGAAAATCAATTTAGTGTAGCAGACAGGACAGCTTCTTCTGAATAAAAATGTTTTGTAATGCCATTCCTATATAAAAGTCACATATAAAACACAGAAGTTTTGTATTCTCTGTGACATGTTAGTAAGTTAAAACTTTACATAAAAGTGCTTTGTGACATAGCAAGTTGGATAAAAAGACAAGCTCCAACCATCTCTGTCTTCAAGAGACCCAGCTTACAAGTAACAACACTCACAGGCTCAAAGTAAAGGGTTGTAGTAAGATTTACCACCAAAATAGAAAACAAAAATGAGCAGGATTGTTATTCTTACATCAGATAACACAGATTTTAAACTACTAAAAAGTAAGAAGGACAAAGAAAGACATGACAAAATGAAAACGGGTACAATCCAACAAGAAGAAATAAGTATTCTATACATATGCATGCAACATCGCATCGGGTTCAATTTTGGAGAACCCAGATTCATAAAACAAGTCCTTCTTGGCCTACGAAAAGACTTAGACAAGCACACAATAATAGTGGGGAGCTTCAACACGCCACTGACAATATTAAACAGATAGTCAAGGCAAAAACTAACAAGCAAATTTTGGATTTAAACTTCACACTCGACCAATTGGACCTAACAGACATCTACAGAACACTCCACCCAACAACCACAAAATATATGCTATTACCATCTGCACATGGAGCATATTCTAACATTGACCACAGGCTTGGTCATAAAGCAAGTATTTAATAAATTTTAAAAGATAACATGTCACAGACACTCTTGGATCACACAGTACAAAAAAAATAAAAATCAATATCAAGATGACCTCTCAAAACTACACAAATTCATGGAAATCAAACAACTTGCTCCTCAATAACTCATGGGTAAACACTGAAATTAAGGCAGAAATAAAAAAAATTCTTTGAAATTTATGAAAATAAAGTCACAACTTACCAAAATCTCTGAGATGAAGCTAACATAGTGTTAAGAGGAAAGTTAAGAAAAAAGTGGCAAATGCCTTTATCAAGAAGTTAGAAAGATCTCAAGTTAACAATCTAACTTTGCACTTAAAGGAACTAGAACAAAAAGAATGAGCCAATCCCAAAGCTAGCACAAGAAAATAAATAACTAATATTAGAGAAGACTCCAATGAAATTGAGATGCAAAAATCCATACAAAAATCAATGAAACCAAGAGTTTGTTATTTGAAAAAATAAACAAGATTGATAGACAACTAGATTAATAAAGAAAAAAGAGAGAAGATCCAAGTAAGTATAATCAGAAATGATAAAGATGACATTAGAACTGATCTCAGAGAAATACAAAAGTTCCTCAGAGAATAATATGAACATCTCTATGCACACAAACTAGAAAATACAAAGGAAATAGATAAATTCCTGGAAACACACAATCTCCCAAGATTGAATCAGGAATAGATTGAAACGCTGAATAAATCAGTATCAAGCTTTAAAATTGAATTAGTAATAAAAACCTACCAACGAAAAAAAGCCCTGAACCACATGGATTCACAGCTTAATTCTACCAGTTATACAAAGAAGAACTAATACAAATCCTAAAGAAAATGTTACAAAAAATGGAGGAGAAAGGGCTCCTCCCTAACTCATTCTATGAAGCCAGCATCAGCCTAACACCAAAATCTGACAGATAAACCACGAGCAAAGAAAACATCAGGCCAATATCCCTGATAAGCACAGATGCAAAAATCCTCGACGAAATACTAGCAAACCAAATCCAACAGCACATCAAAAAGTTAAGTAGGCTTTTTCCTGGGATATAAGGATGGTTCAACATATACAAATCAATAAATGTGATTTACCACAAACAGAATTCAAAATAAAAAGCATATCATCATCTCAATAGATGCAGAGTACACTTACGATGAAATCCAACATTTCTTCATGATTAAAAAAAAAAAACCCTCAACAAACTAGGCAACAAAACAACATGCCTCAAAATAATAAGAGCCATCTATTACAAACCCATAGCCAGCATAATACTGAATAGGCAAAAGCTGGAACCATTCTCCTTGAGAAATGCAACAAGACAAGGATGTCCACTCTTACAACTCCTATTCAACATATTACTGAAGTCCTAGTGAGAGCAATCAAGCAAGAGGTAAAAAACAAAACAAAACAAAACATCAAAATAGGAAAAGAAGAAGTTAAACTATCTCTCTCACTGATGATGTATTCCTATACCTAGAAACCCTAAGGATTCTGCCAAAGTCTACTAGAATTGATAAAGATTACAAAATTAATGTAAAAAAATCTGTCATGTTTCTATACACCAATAATGTCCAAGCTGAGTGCCAGATCAAGAAACATAATACCATTTACAATTGCCACAAAGAAAATGAAATATCTAGGAATACAGCTAACCAAGGAGTTTCTAGAAGGAGAACTATGAAACACTGATAAGAACAAATCAGGGTCTATACAAATAAATGGAAAAATATCCCATGCTCCTGGATTGGAATAATCAATATTGTTAAAATTCCATACTGGCCAAAGCAATTTACAGATTCAGTGATAATAGCTACCAAACTACTAATGTCTTTCTTCACAGAAAAAGAAGGAAAAAAAAACTGTTCTAAAATTCATATGGAACCAAAAAAGAGCCTGAATAGCCAAAGCCACCCTACACACACACATGAAAAAAAAAAAAAAAAGCTGAAGGCATCACACTATCTGAACTTCAAACTATGCTCTAAGTCTACAGTAACCAAAACAGCATGGTACTTGTGCAAAAACAAACACATAGACCAATGGAACAGAAAATAAACTCAGAAATAAAGCCTCACACTTACAACCATCTGTTCTTTGACAAGACTGACAGAAACAAGCAATGGGTAATGAACTCCGTACTCAATAAATGACACTGGAATAACTGGCTAGTCACACAGAGAAATAAAACCAGACCCTGACGTTTCACCATATACAAAAATTAACTCAAGATGGATTAAAGAGTTCAATGTGTGACCTCAAACTATTGAAATCCTAGAAGAAAGTTAGAAAATACCCTTCTCAACTCAGCCTTAGCAAATAATTTTTGGCTAAATCCCCAGGAGCAATTGCGACAGAAACAAAAATTGACAAGTGGAACCTAATTAAACTAAAGAGTTTCTGCACAGCAAAAGAAACTATTAACAGAGTAAACAGACTACAAACAGAATGGGAGAAAAAATTCACAAAGTATGCATCAGAAACAATTCAACAAGCAAAAAAACAATCATTAAAAAATTGGCAAAGGGCATGAACAGACACTTCTCGAAAGAAGACACACAAGCAGCCAGCACACATATGAAAAAATGCTCAGCATCACTAATCATTAGAGAAACGCATTTCAAAACCACAATGAAATACTTACTCTCCCATGACAGTCAGAATGGTTATTACTAAAAAGTCAAAAAATAAAAACCCAGGTTTTTTTGGTGAGACTGCAGAAAAAGGGGAACATTTATACACTGTTAGTAGAAATGTAAACTAGTTCAGCCACTGTGGAAAGCAGTTTGGAGATTTCTTAAACAACTTAAGACAGAGCTACACTTTCACTCAGTAATCTGATTACTGGGTATACACTCAAAGGAAAATAGATCATTACACCAAAAAGACACATGCACTCGTATGTTCACGGCAGTGCAGTTCACAAGAGCAAAGACAGAGAATTAACCATTGCCCATCAATGACAGATTGGATAAAAAATTGTGGTACATAAACATCATGGAACACTACATAGCCATAAAAAAGAAAGAAATCAGCCAGGCGCAGTTGCTCACACCTGTACTCCCAGCACTTTGGGAGGCAGAGGCGGGCAGATCACCTGAGGTCAGGAGATCAAGACCAGCCTGACCAACAGGGAGAAACTCAGTCTCTATTAATAGCACAAAATTAGCCAGGTGTGGTGGCACATGCCTGTAATCCTAGCTACTTGGGAGGCTGGGGCAGGAGAATCACTTGAACCTGGGAGGCAGAAGTTTTGGTGAGCCAAGATCGTGCCATTGCACCCGAGCTTGGGCAATAAGAGCGAGATTCCATCAAAAAAAAAAAAAAAAGAAAGAAAGAAAGAAAAGAAAAAAGAAAGAAAGAAGGCAATCATGTCCTTTGTAGCAACATGGATGAAGCTGGAGGCCATAATCCTAAGCAAATTAATGCAGGAACAGAAAACCACATGCTGTATGTTCTTACTTATAAGTGAGAGCTAAATATCGAGCCCTCATGGACATAAACATGGGAACAAAGACACTGTGCTGTACTTGATACAGGAGGGAGAGAGCGAGGTATTGGTCAAAAAACTACCTATGTACCATGCTTGCAACCTGGTTGGAATGAACCCATTGGGGTATACTGCAATTGAGCACAAACCTGCACATGTACATCTTGTACCTAAAAAAATTTTTTTAAACAAAAGAAAGTGCCTTATAACCTACAAAATTTAATTCCACTGTAATACTACCTATGACGTTAGTTTCAGACTTCAAATAAAGGAAATCATTTTAAAATGTATTTAATTAATTCATGTTTAAATTGTTAAAATTAGCCCCCAGGTCCCTGTGTGAGTCCATCACTATTATATCCATACTATTTTCTTTCATCACTAGTTTGTTTCTTAGTTCAATTAATGCTAATTCCCCTCAGGTAAACCAGCTATTATGACGTAAAAGAAAAAACAGGATTCAATCTTGCAGGAAGCTGCAATCACAATCCTACTGTCAAAATAGCCTCTTCACTCTCTAAGATAATGTTTTCAGGGGGAAAGTCATTAGTGTCTATCCCATCTTGGAGTGAGGGAGAAGAATACAGAAACTGCAGTGGAGGATTGGTCTAAATGCCCATCTGCCTGAATATCATTTGCAGCATCTACATACAAGAGATACAGAAAGGTGCAATCTAGCTGGCTCTGAATTCTTTTTTTTTTTTTTTTTTTTTGGTTCTTCACAGTGCTGAACCATAAAATAATGATTTTTTTAAAAGTGCAGTTAGTTTTCCTATTGTACATGTCCTTGCACTGCAATCAAAAGTATATGCAGCAAATTAAATCATAATATGAATAAAGTCCCATTCTGCATATTAGTACACATAATTTATTTGGTTTAATTCATTTCAGTCCAAAAGTGTCATTCTTTTAATCTTGAACTTTTGAGTTGCCTCTGTGTTTGTATGTGTGTGCGCGCGTATGTGTGTGTACATATCACTCATACAGACACAGGCATACACATCTATACATACACAATTGGTTTGAAACTAACAGCTGTAAGAATACTGAAATCAAACTATTTTTAGTACATAAAGACAAAGAAAAAAATATACTCTACTCTTCGTCATATATTTGAAATCTCATTTTCTAACTATATAGAATATATTTTTTCATTTATATTATTTTTCTTATTTATTCTATTCTTATTTTAAGGAATCATTCCTACATCAGATTTTTTCATGTTTTATTGACAGTATAAATATTTCTGAATTATCAAAATTATAAGGCAACTTTATAGATAATTAGCAAAACATATAGTCTACCATTCTTATTAGAAATATATTATCACATACCAATAGACTATTACAACCATTTTAAAACCAAGTGCCTTAACTCTAAGAATTAACAAAAAGAAAAGTAGATATATAATTGTTTGACTATGGCTGTTCACTTCATTTCCCTTTTCATCTTCGATGTTACTTCATGAAGAAAAGTTTAAATGAATATTAAATATTGTTCTCTAAGCACCTTTCCCATTATGCTTGAACATAAAAATTCACAACGGATTTGACAAAAATAATTTACAGTGCAAAATTATATGAGTTTGTAAGTTATTTTTTCAAAACTCCAAGAAAGTTAATAATTAGGATATTCTTTAACATTTACCTAAAAGTTATAAAAAGCATTCTCGACTCAAGGACATCATAGATTTAACATAGGGAAGCATATTTAATGCTCCTTATACTCAATAATTAGTTGTCTTATCCAGTAGTTAATACTAGGTAAGAAACATATAGGATTCTAGATATACTTTCAGATAAAGAAGATCATGTGCAACAGAGCAGATCTAGTACATTTCAATCATTCACATTAAAAATATATGACTTACCTACTAAACTCCAAGACTATTTCTTAGCTCTGTTCATTTAATAGTTGTTGCCGGAAATATAAGTACAAGGTAAAAGTACGAAGTAATAGTCATCCAAAAAGAATAGGTGGCCGCAAAAGATAAAAAGATTAGAACTAGGATGCCTCCAGTCTCTTCATCCTCAACCAAAACCACAGCATTTGGTCTCTGGCATTCATTGGAGAACTAAACAGGCACCGGGGAGCTACATTGGAAAATGATCCTTCCTATCAGACAGTGTACTTAGCAGCCTCTGTAACAGGACTCCAAATAGCACAGGCACCAGAGGAAATCTACTGAGTTGTCAACGACTTAGGGACCCTGATCGTGACAGAGTAAGAATTTTGACAATTTATTATCAATCCCAAGTATATATTATATTTTGAAATTAAATACTCATTGCATAAGAATAATGTTTTATTAAAATGGAATAGTATTTCATTCTTTTGTTCTACAAATAGAAGTTACAGATACAAATCTTGGAAATTTTTCTATTTGTGCAATATATAGTAATATGTAATTAAATAACTATATTTAAACAGTAAAGACTAGATCAGGAATGTTACCTTCATTTATAAAGAATGATTTCTGGAGTGAAATAAAAGAGAGTGAAAAGAAAAATGTTAATACCTTGTTAAATAAGATATTGGCAAATTTCCCAATATTAAATACTGTTTTTCTTCTAGTATGGAATCCATTCAGCAATTGCTTTTTGCTACATCCATCCTTTTTAACAAAGTTACATGTAAACAGCTATATTAGGACCGTTTTTCTTTTTGACATTTTTCCTCACCAACTTACTGTATGACTATATATCCACCTTTCTCTTTAGACAAAATAGTTAATTATTATGTCATGGTAAAACACTGAATTCTGTAGAGAGTTCCTAAGTCACAGTATTTCAGGAAGATATACATAATTTTTTATTCTCCCTATGGCAGAGACTGTTAATGTCCTTTACAGATACCCTTTACCAGTCTTATAAATCCCTCCTGCAGCTGCTGTGAGTTTTGGCTACAATAATGGCAAACATTTTCCCTTTTCCAGAGAACTGCCCCCCACCCTCAACTAACAGAAGTCATCGCTGGAAAGTAGCACTGCCATTCCCTCCCCAGGGATGGTTTAGAGCTAATGACCTATATATGGAGATATCAAAGTTGGCCACCCCTGCTTCAAAGGAAAAAACAGTACCTTGCAATTTATACTCAAAAACAACTCTCCAAAACACACACTTCCCCAATACACACACAGCCAGGATTAGCCAAGGAGAGGCTTTACCTGAGACCACATGCTTCCTCAGCTCTTTCCCCATTCCTATCTTGATTCCATCACCTCCTTAAAGATTTTTCCTGAAGAACATTCCTTCATTAAATCATGCGTACAGAAATCCCTGTCTTAAGCTCTGTTTCTAATGAACTTGACCTAAGATAATTAATGCCAGGAGTGAGCCTAGAGACAGACACTAAGAAGGAAATTCTGGAGTTGGATTACTTGCTCATCAACTAGAAATAAACACCCCATCACTGCTGTAAGTGGAATGAATATATCTGTGGTCCCTGCCACACAGTGGTAATGCAACTGTTAATATTTTCACCTATATTGAATTGGAATAGAGTACAGGTAGCAAGGGATGTACTGGATTATGCAGTATCTCTATCATTTCAAAGGTATAGGAAAGACTAGAATTAGATGGTCATTGCTGAATGCCAAATTGACACATTAAAAATTAAGAATGACAAGGTCAGAGAAGTCAGTCACTAATATAAAGCATAGCGTGACAGTCAAAAGGACTCTCTAGCATTGTTTAAAGGGTTTTCATCTCTTAAAGTTAGAAAGAAGATAGACTATACTAGAAGGCTAGCCACAGAATTTAATTATAAGAGTGAGAGAACTTCAGAGAAGGCTAAATTCTCACCCTTAGCAAATCTTCTATGCTAAAGTGAAGGTCGTGTCAGAGTAGGGCCCAGAGCAAAAAAAGAGATCCACAATTGGTCCAGAACATGACACAATCCCATACAACCCACGGTACCAGAGATGTCTGTGGTAGAACTACAACATAAACCCACAGGGTTCTAGAATAGAGCATACTATCAAAGCAGAAAACCATTCATATCATGTAGTCCTGGTAGAAATGGAGCATCTGATCTCAAGACATCTAGTGACCATGAATCCAGAAGCACCCATCATGAAACCCACCAAATCATAAGACCAGATAGACTCAGCAACATTCCATTTCTAATAAAATGGAAGTCACAGATCTGGGCCTAGGGTTGAGCAGGTCCAGATGGGACAAGGCAGCTGCCCAAACAGGTGGCTCAGACAATCAAGTTACTTAACACTATGGCATCAGTGCCACCTCTGAAGTTCATAGCACTTGAAGAAAAAAGAAAAAGGCCAAGCTTGGATAATAAATAGGTCAGCTCAGTATTTAAGTGTAAACTAAAAATCAAATGCTTCTTCACTTCAGCTCCATTCAGTGCTGACCTTGAAATAAATAATGAGAAGAAATCCTCCCAATAGACAGAGTTTCAGTTAGCAAACTGGTTACCCATTGTGTAAAAAGAAAAGAAGCCTGAGGTAATAATACATATGGACTCAAATAGTGGTGAATGTTTAGCTGATTGATCAGGGCTGTTGGAAGATCGAGAACAAGGAGTTCTAATAAAGAGGCATGTACATGGGCATTTGGGAGTGGGCTGAGGGTGTTTGGATCCTTGCATTACATATTTATGTGTACCAGAGAAGATCTGCTACAGAAGAGGTATTAAATAACGAAGAAAACCAACAAATTCATCACGAGATATCTGATGGTCTCTGTCCTCACCAACTCCACCCAACTCCACACTGACAGATATGTAGACAATGTATGTGCCCAACAGCATATTCTACTTCTAACATGGTGTATATAACCCCTGCTTCTGCTGAATGCCTGATCTGTCAATCACAAACCCCTCCCCAACCTCAACATGATTCCACCCTTCAATGAGACAACGGGACATGTGGTGATAAGTTGACTGCACCAGACACCTTCCACCTTGTAAGTGCCAGTAATTCATTCACACACACATAAAGAGGCATTCCAAGTATGAGTTTGCCTTTCCCAGGCAGAGCACCTCAGCAAGTACCTTCATACATGTGTTCACAGACTGCCTGCTTTACCTACATGGGATACCACATAACATATTTAAGAGAAAGCAAAGGAAATATGTTTCTTTGTAGTATTAATACAGTGAAAACACTAATTATTAGATCCAATGATCCTGCCACATACTGTGCCATCCAGAACTCTTCAGTCTGATAGAGCAGTAAAATCCCCCATTAAACATGTAGATAAGACTCTACTTACAGTAGACACCTTGCAAGGATGGGACATTATCCTTCAGAATACAGTATATTCCTTAATTCAATGGCTATCATATGCTGCTATGCCCCCAAAACATAGAATTCACAGATATAAGAACCAAGGGATAGAAGTAGGAGTGGCACCACTAACCATTACTGCTAGTTATCCACTTGGGAAATCTGTATCATACTGTTACTTCAGGCTCTGTGAATCAAGAAATCCTGGTTCCTCGAGTCGGGGATGCTTCAACAGGGAACACATAAAGCTATGACTACTGCCTGGTCACTGTGTGATCCCTAAGCCAGAAAAATAAAGAAATAACCACACTGGCAGCAGTACTTGACCCTAATCACTGTGAGCAAGTAACACAACTACTACAAAATAGGTATGGGAAGATATGTTTGACATTCACGTTATCCATTGGAGTGACTTGTTATTTCCAAGTCACGTTGCAACTATAAATGGGAAACCATAAGTGCATGATGACAAGGAGATCAGACTCTGCAGGGATGAGGATATGAATCAATCTACCAGGTAAGTCACGTAGATCGTAAAAGTGGGGAAAAAAAAGTGTCAGTTATGGTCACAGGATAAGAGATACGTTTTTACAGAAATTGTGAGCACAGAATCCTGGAGGATCTGTGCCTGAATAAACTTAATTATTAGAGGCAACTGGCTCTGACTAGCACAAAGGGGATGCTAATGTACACATTGTTGGTGGCTTATCCAAATCCACTTTATCTGGATAGTGCATTCATTTTCCAGTTGCCATGAATATTGATTGCTAATTGCACATAGTATCCCTGTTCTCCAAAGAAATAAACTCAAATGATAGCCATTTCATGTAGGAGGTTACCCTCAACCCAAAGATAGCTCTGATAGAGGTATACAGATAAGAGAAAAAAACTGAGTAACGATTTATGCTCAGAGTCCTTCACCCCCATGGCTAGGCTTAACCTGAAATTATGCTCTTGACTAGTTTTTCTTTCCCTATCCTGCTTCACTTATTCCCTTAACAGTTTATTCCTGAAGAGCATTTCCACTATAAAGCACATGCACCTGAATTCTTGTCTTAGGCTCTGCTTCTAGGCAATACTCCTCTTTTTCTTTCTTTTTCTAAGCCTTAGCATAAATTCAAATGAACTGGAATTTTCAAGCACAAGGCAGTAAAAAGAAAATAGACTTCAAGATTAGTATTAATTAAATGTCAAGATTCTGACCTCTAGCCCTCAGGTCCCAGATTTCACACAAACTTAATAAAAAAGAAGTGACACAGCCAGTCATCTGGAAATGACTTTTCAATTCGGCAGAAACAAGGTAAGACAAAAGGCCTAGTTTCAGAATGGTTTGCTTGAAAACAAGTTTTCCCTGTAGTTAAGGTCACTGGTAAGCATTTGTTCTTCAATAGAGACCCTTAGTATCTTCTTACCCACCTTCCTCCTCAGTGCCTATAAAGCACCTGGCAAGTTGTAGGTACTAAAATATTAGTTCAAAGAATAAATTAAAGGCTCTGGAAAACAGCTGCTTTTGTTTGAAACAGGTGCTTTTTAATTTTCCCAGAAGGAAAATAATGGACACATAGTGTCCTAGACAGGACTTAACAAAATTTATTACCTACACCAAGGTCAAGGTTCTCAAATAAAATAAAGGATATAATCAAGTTTTTGTCTCAGGTTGTGCAAGTCTCTCTAAAACGGGAAAAGCAGAGAAGAGACAATCTGCATGAAATCAGTTGTGGAACAAAAAAACAGGTAGCACTTCGAATGGCGTATAACACAAAATAAATAAGGAAAAACAGGAAAAGGAGCAAAGCAGTAAGATAAATTGAAAGAAAATTTCAAAAACATAAAAACTTTGAGGTGAAGTGCAAGTAACATTTATATCACTTGATTTGTTCAAATCCCTCTATTACCCTTGCCATAATGAAAACATACCTAGGGCCCAGGGGTGCCTCAGTGCAGTTAAAAATCAGGAAAACAGGTCGGGCACTGTGGCTCACACCTGTATTCCACCACTTTGGGAGGCTGAGCGGGTAGATCACCTGAGGTCAGGAGTTTGAGACCAGCCTGGCCAATATGCTGAAATCCCATCTCTACTCAAAAAAATATAAAATTTAGCAGGACATAGTGGTGGGTGCCTGCAATCCCAGCTACTCAGGAGGCTGAGGCAAAAGAATAGCTTGAACCCATGAGGTGGAGGTTGTAGTGAGCCCAGATCATGCCATTGCACTCTAGCCTGGGCAACAGAGCGAGACTTAGCTCAAAAAAAAAAATCAGGAAAACAGTTACCAAACATTCATGAAAAGGCTAAAATTCTTCTCAAATTCTTCCCTAGCACCTTGCTTGCTCTTTCTTGCATTTTTGATATTTTAGTTAGTAGTCTGCACATTAAAATCCACAGCCTCTACTTACTCCTCTTTCACTTAACTAACCATTACAGTTCCTTCTGGACAGTATTATTCCACTAATATCAACACGCTAGCACAGAGTGCCTACCATAGTAGAAAAGTCTGAATTAGAAATAGATGAAAAAGATGAAAGAAAGCATTTCAAGAGGAACTAAAGGAGTCAAGATAAAGAAAATAAGGACAGTACTGCAACTAAAGAAAGCACTCAAGATCCAGTTAGGAACTATAAAAAGAGGCAAAGCTGGCAAACAAGAATACAGAATGAGAAAAAAGAGATGTGTTAGGAAAGGTAACTTACATAAAACTTTAAAATATGACATTACATTTCCTTATAGACAACTCACAGCAAACTGGGAATATATAAAATCAACACTGCCATAATTCACAAGAAGTAGACTATGGGACCAGGTATAAGCTTAATAAAAAAGACTAAACTGAATGCAAAAACCTCATGCCTCGGGATAAACCATTGAATGTCAGGCTTATCCTATAGATCATTAGAATTTACGCTCAGAAAGGGGTTCCTGTTTAATGAATACAGAGCTACAAAGAAATATGAAAGCTAGAAATTACATCTATGATTATATATGACAAATGAATTGACATATGAAAGAAAATTAGATTATAAAATATATGGCCCTCACAAAAAGCAAAGTTCTTCAAAGAAAATTTTGCCTCCCCATCTTTACAGCAGAAAGCTTATGTCCATATAAAGATTTTTAAGTAAATATTCACATCAACTTTATATGTAACACCAAAAATGTTGGAAAAAACAAGATGCCCATAAACAGGTGAACAGCTATACAAATTCTGGTATATCTATACAAGGGAATACCAATGCTCAGTAATGGATTTAAAAATAAACGAAGAATAAATAAATTATACACATAATAACATGGATGAATCTCAAACTCATACTAAGTGAAAGCAGTCAGATTTTTAAGAGTACGTAATATAATTTCATTTATATAAAATTCTGTAAAACTCATACTAATATAGAACAGAAAGCACTTCAGCGGTTGCTCAGGGATAGAGCAGAGCAGAGATGGATAGGAAGCAGGGATTAGCAAGGGGGTTAAACAAGAAACTTTTAGCAGTTATATTGATGTTATACTATCTGTACTATGGTGATGTTTCCACATGTAAATACTTGTGTATATTTGTGTGTTTTACATATGTTCAGTTAATTGCATATCAGTTATACCTCAACAAGCTATTTAAAAAATCCATGTCTCTCTCCAACTTCAAATTTCATGCTCTTCATTTAAATGATATTCTACCTCTTTAATAGGAAGCTAAGTGATCAGCAAAATTGCATGGAAAGATGCTCAACAAATAAATCTATTTCTTCTTCCCCTATTCTGTGTCTTAGAGAAGAATTTGCTATAGTAAGGTATTAACTGGAATCCATGTTGGCATTTGGGATTAAGACTTGTGGACTTCGTGATCTTCCAATGCTACTCAAGTATGAGTAGAGTCTATCATAAAAAACTGGAGATGTTGTCTTAGGCTGTTACTCCTCCCAATCTTTACCCCGCATATGGTAAATTAATAGAGTGTGGGAACTTTCAAGCCCTTTTTCTTCTGCCTAGCAAAAAGCATATCTGACATGCAGTAACAATGTATCCAGCTTTAAAAAATTATGTCATTTTAATTCAAAGCACCTGGGTTTGGGTCCCAGTTTCTGCCAGTTGTGAAATCATGGGCATGTTACTTATCTGAACATAATTTCTAAAACCTGTAAAATTATGATAGTATACTAATACTACATGATTTAGAGAGTCATATTAATGATTATCTAAAATAAGTGAAAGTACTGATTAATTGTAAGGTATCAAAATATTAGCAAGCATTCCTTTAGAAAGAGACTAAACTGACTACAATATTTTCCGCTTTTAGAAATACATGGGACTAGAGCTGCTAAGCACAATAAAAATATACAGCATACTTTTTATAGGTATTACCTCATAAAAATTGGTGAAAGTAACCAAAGACACACAAACAAGGGTGTCTTAAAAGGAAAATGTGTTAATCCATTTTCACGCTGTTGATAAAGACATACCTGAGACTGGGCAATTTACAAAAGAAAGAGGTTTAATGAAGAACTCACAGTTCTACGTGGCTGGGAAAGCCTCATAATCATGGTGACAGGCAAAGAGGAGCAAGCCACATCTTACATGAATGGCAGTAGGCAAATAAAGCTTGTGCAGGGAAACTCCCTTTTGCAAAATCATCTGATTTCGTGAGACTAATTTGCTATCATGAGAATAGCATGAAAAAGACCTGCCCCCATGACTGAATTACCTCCTACTGGGTCTCTCCCACAACACTTGGGAATTTAAGATGAGATTTGGGTGGGGACACAGCTAAACCATATCAGAAAGAAAATTAAAATCATGCCAAAAAAGTTATTTTAATTACAACAATTATAAATTTTTATAAGATTCTGAAAGATTATAAACAGACAAATAATTATTAATAGATATGCCACAGTATCATATGGTAAAACTCATTGCTATAAGAGAAATAATAAGGTAGGCTTCACCACAGTTATAAGAAAATATTATAGATGAGCAATATGCACTACTCTATAGTTTGCCTTCAAAAGAAGAAGTAATCACTTAGGCCCGTACAAAGCTTTGAATAAAACCATTAATTCAAAAATTATATAGAAATAAGAAGAATATGAGGGAAAAGTCTCAAATAGACACATTCTCAGAAAATATCATCAATATCATTCCTGTAAAAGTTACTGAAAGCATTCATTATCTTCTGAAAAATAAATCACATTTAAGAAATCAAGAATAACCAGGCACAGTGGTGCATGCCTGGAGTGCATAATATGCCTGGAAAGCATATCAGCAAGGATTGCTCAAACTCAGGAGTTGAAAATCCAACTGGGGCAAGATAGCAACATCCTGTCTCTTTAAAACCAAAAAGTAACTCAAGAACAATGAAATTGTTAGGGTTAAGAATTAGAGAAAGTAGGCACAGAAACAGAAGCACTAAATTCTCATGAAAATATATTGATTTGTCCTTGATTGATAATTAAATGATCTTGTGGACTTAATTGTATCCACTCAAAATTCATGTTGAAGTGCTAATTCCCAATATCTCAAAATGTGACTATATTTGAAGATAGGGCTTTTAAAGAGGTGATTAATTAAAAGAACACCATTAGGGTGGGTCCTAATCCAATCTAACTAGTGTACTTATAAGAACAGGAAATTTGGATAGAGACACTGAGGATTGTGTACAAAAAGGAAAGACGCTGTGAAGACACAGCAAGAAGGCAGCTATTGGTAAGCCAAGGAGCTAGGCTTCAGAAAAAACCAAACCTCCTAACATCCCTATCTTCTACATCTAGCCTCTGGAACTGAGAGAAATTAATTTCTGTTGTTTAAGCCACCAATTTTGTTTTGGCAGCCCTAACAGACTAAAACAGATGAGTATATGTTTAAATTTTTTAAAAAACTTCTATAACAACCAATGAAGTTACAAATAGAACAATATGAAAGCAATAAATGACAATGATGAAAAGCAATTCTATGTATTCATGTTAGAAATGTAATTTTCTTTGGGAAAGCAGTTACACAATAAGTCTTAGAAAAGTTGATACATTTTGACCTAGTAATTAAATATCAGGGAATCTTTCAGAGTGAAATCTTGAATTGAAGAAAAGGCCTAATCAGTAAGCAGCAGTAATAATTAATAATAATTAATTATGTTATTATTTACTTAGTGTTTCTTATTTGCCAAACCATGTTCTAAATGCTTCACCTAGTTTAGCTCATTTAATCTTCATAAAATTCACTGCCACATTATTTATTTTTTTAGTTATATTTAAACTTATAAAGCCCAAAGCAATTGCTGTTAATATTTTGGTACAGTTTCTTCAGTTTAATTCTTCTTTCTATGCCATTTTATTTCTTATATATAAAACAAAAACTACATCATCTGTATTTTTCTCACTTGACATACTTGAAAGTAGTCAAAAGGCATTATTCTAATATAAAATAACTGAAATTATAAGAGGAATCAATAGAAAACTAGGATTTTGCTTTACATGCCAGATTTTATGAGCATACCTAAAATGAGGTTAGGCTCTACTCCTTTGATTACAATAATCTCACATATATTTTTAGTTTTTACTTCAATTATAGTTGCACTAGAAGTAATGTTAGTGCTGAATAAGTATAGGAAATAAAGCTATTGCTTTCTTTCTTTTCTTCTTCTTTTTTTTTGAGATGGAGTCACGCTCTGTTGCCCAGGCTGGAGTGCAGTGGTGCAATCTCGGCTCACTACAACCTCTGCCTCCCAGGTTCAAGTGATTCTCCAGCCTCAGCCTCCTAAATAAGCTGGGATTACAACAATGTCTTTTTATAAAGAAGAACTAACCAAGGTTTTTAGAAATACATATAAGAAACATGTATAAGAGAAAAAACAGGAATGATGAACTTGGGCTGAATATCATGATAGCCACAAACTGGAGGAGTCAAGGAAATGGAATGAGGTAATAAACAAATGGCTACATGTAAACGATTGCCAAGGTTCTAGTTCTTGCTTGATAGAGTAGTTTCATGGATGTTTATTACATAAATATGAAATAATTAACAGGTCCCTGAGTAGCTGGTGTTAGATTTGCTTTCTTTCTAAAAACAACTATAAAACTGGGTAGAATGTGAAACAACCACTTTAATGTGTTGGACAAGACAGAACATAAGACTAAGATTCTTAAGAAATTGGTAAGCTTCACATTAGCTTTCTGCCTGGAAGCAATCTTTCCAACTGTAGTATCAGGAACTACAGTCCAAGTAGAAAGCACTGGTTTCATTGAGCATAAGAAACACAGTCTGGTGTCAAAAATATAGATTAGAATTCAGGCTTGTTAAGGCAGCTCAAATTTTGTTTGTGTTTTTGTTTTCCTCTACAGATTCATACAAACTTCTTTAGTAATAAACTGCAGAAGTAATCCCTGAAAGTATAGTCTTGGCAGCTAGAATTTTTGATGCAAGGTACTAGGACAGCAGAGAGCTAAGTGAATAAGCTCCAGAAATAGGAACAGAAGTTTTGCTCTTGCTCCTGCCCAAACTCTAAGCAGTACATAAGCAGGCTATCTGGAGCCTGTAGACTGCACCTGCTGAGGGCTAAAAGTTGAAGAGAAATTTCAGATGTCACACCCTACTATAAAACTCTCTGATCAAGCAAGCTTGGAGATATATTCATGAAAATCCCAGGGCATTCAATTGAGGTCTCACAAATGCTATGCATTAAGAGTAAGAAAACCATATCCAAGAAGTAAGGGTTGTGCCCTATGATAAAGGGAAAAAAAAGAGTACTGTCCAAATAAAGCCTAAAACCAACCACTGACAAGAACAAAGTGAAGCTCCTTAATTTGACTGCCTGACCTAATAAAAATTAGCATTCTTAAGATGAAAACATAATATAAAAACTCTAGAATACATCATTTAGGTGTTTAGCCTACAAAGAAATGTTACAAGACATCCAAAGAAGCAAGAAAATGAATCCATAACCACTGGATTCATTTAGAAAATGAACAAAAAGTCAATATAAACATTAGAAACAGTCCTACAGATGACTGGCAGAAAAGAATGTTGCAACTGGCAGAGAAGAACTTTAAAATAACTACAATGAATATGTAAAAGGATTTAGTGGAAAAGTGGATAAAGAAGGAAAACAGATGGGGAAATTTCAGCAGATTAATAGGAACTTTAAAAAATGGCCATTCTAGAACTGAAACATGCAATAACAGAAGTGTAGAATACACTGCACATGATTAACAGTAGAATGGAATAAAATCAGAAGTGTCCTGTCCTACATCTTCTGCTTATCCAAAATATACGTAACTTTTGAGAAGTAATATAATGGTAGACACTCTGACATTATGAGAGATAATAGAGTGAGAGATGCTGAGTTGGTAACTGTGTTCTCACAAATCACATAATGAAAATAAAAGCTACCAAACAGTCTAGACTTGTTGAAACCAATATGGAAAATAAATTACGGTGACAGGCAGGAAATGTTACTTTAAAATTGGGCCTATTTTCTTTGGCTTCTCCTTTTGCTATAATGCTGGGCCACATGCCTCAGGGAAACAGCTATATTAATTCTAAATCACAATTTTTAATGACTTTTGCTTACATGTAGTTTAAACCTTGCTAGCAGAAAAGGACATGAGAAAGATTCTAAGCAGGGGAAAGATTTGATATGCTATTGCTGGCTTTGAAAATTGAGGGAAGAAGGCCTGACACCGTGGTTCACACCTGTAATCCCAGCACTCTGGGAGCCGGAAGTGGGAGGATGGCTTAAGCTCAGGAGTTTGAAACCACCCTGGGCAACATTGTGAAACCCACTTCTATAAAAAATACAAAAATTAGCCAGACACGGTGGCTTGTACCTATAGTCCCAGCTACTTGGGGGCCTGAGGTGGTAGAATCACTTGAGCCAGGGAGGTCAAAGCTGCAGGGAGGTTGAAGCTGCCACTGCACACCAGCCTGGCCAGATCCTGGGAGGAGTAGACCCTGTCTCAGAAAAAAAAAAGAAAGGAAGAAAATGGGGGCACTATAAGGCCACTAATATTAAGAGGCCTCTAGAAGCTGAGAGCTGTCCCCAGCTAAGAGCCAGTAAGGAAATAGTGACATCAGTGCATAATTGCAAAGAACTGGGTTCTGGCAGCAATCTGAATTGTTTGGAAGTAAATACTTCCCAGAAGCTTTCAGATAAGTGCCAATGCTAGTCCACATCTTGAGTTCAACCTTGTGAGACCATAAGCAGAGAACTCAACAAAGACCACTTGGACTTTTGACCTACAGAACTGCAAGACAATAAACAAGTAGAGTGTTTTAAACCACTAAGCTTTGGTAATTTACTAGACAACAATAGAAAACTAATATATAATGCATTTTTGTTAAGTGTTTTATAAATTAAATCTTCTTTGCATTAACCATCATTTAAAAAATACAGAAAATTAAAAGACTCATGTGCTCACGCAGGTGAACAATTCCATATAATCTTTGCACTGTACTATCAAACTGTGGTACCACTTTTCATTCACTGAAATTGCTCATCTATACATTTGTTGCAATGCCAACACTAAAAAATACAAATAAGAATTTCCTTAGCTGTATGTGTTTCATGGGAAATATGGTAATATTTTTTAAAGTACACATTTCTCTGTGTATTTTCATCATCAGATTTACATTTTGTGCAAATAGTTTTTATAACAAGCTGTTCAACTTCTCTAGAAAAGGTAGTGTGTCCTATTTTTATATTCATCATGTTTTGCTCCAAAATTAAGATATAACTCAGAAATACCCAAAAAATTATTGTTGAGAAACTTATTGCAAAAAATACATTGTGTGGCATAGGAAATTTTATTTATTTATTTAGAGATGGGGTCTCAGTCTGTCACTCAAGCTAAATTGCAGTGGTGCAATCATGTCATGGCTCACTGCAGCATTCAACTTCTGGGCTCAGTGTTCCTCCTGCATCAGCCTCCCAAGTAGCTGGAACGACAGGTGCACACCACCATGCCAGCTATTTTTTTTTTTCTTTTCCTGTTTTTGCAAAGAAGAGGGGGTCTCATGATATTGCCCAGGCTGGTCTCAAACTCCCAGCCTCAAGGATCCTGCTGCCTGAGTCTCCCAAAAGGCTGGAATTACAAACACTATGCCCAGCTGGAAAACTTACTAATTTAAAAGATCAGCCATGATTACAAATAATTATCATAAAATTCTTCAGCACACACTTTTCATTTCTTATACTGTGATTGACACCAGTTAAAGAATCAATAGATCAATTAATTTTATCTTTAACCTACTCATTCTCATTACAAACATAAATCAAATTTCCTTTAAAACTTCCCTATGGAAATTGTCTTTGAAACAATGCCCAACCAATTAGAAGGTAAAGAAAAAGTATCATAGCTTTTATCTCTTCATTTTATCTGATCAGTTTTCTTTTAAAATTAGATCAGTCATATCAATCTTGCATTTTCTGTGAAGAAAGCCTCTGCACATCTTACTCATGTTTTGTCATTAGAAATAATCATTAGAATCTAGTTGAAGTAAAATAGTAAAGAAAGAATATTTAAAAGTTATATATCCTCAATATATTCTGATACTACAATGATTATTTAATTAAGACATAAGGTTCCCAATCAGCCACTGGAAAACAGGCTAACCTATGATATTTAGAAAAGCACAGGACTTAAAGTATAATTTAAAAAAAAAAGAAAAAGAAAAAAAAAAGAATGAAGCTGAGGATTACAGAAGAAGCTGCATATATAAGTCCTACCAGCAGGTATATGATCAATACAACTTAAAATATAAAAGAACCGATTCCTTTTTTGATAATGACCAACCAGCTTCACTCAAACTAACCTTGCCAGAGATAGTAAGTATAAATTCTGGACAAAGTATGAACAAACAACTATTCGGGGCCCTCAGTAACAACAAGGAAAAAAATGAGGGAGAGCAACTGATTCTTGGAGGAAGATGACAGCAAGTGAATTTCCCATTTTTATGATTTTTACCAAATTCAACCAATACCTGGAGGCTAAATATATGTTAGAAAACTCAGTCTTGGCCAGGTGCCTGTAATCCCAGCACTTTAGCTAAGAGGCCGAGGTGGACAGATCACTTGAGTCCAGGAATTCAAGACCAGCCTGGACAACATGGCAAGACCTTGTCTCTACCAAATATACAAAAATTAGCTGGGCAGAGTGGTGCATGCCTGTAGTCCCAGCTACTCTGGAGGTTGAGGTGAGAGGATCACTTGAGCCTGGAGCAGGTGGTGGCAGTAAGCCGAGACAGCATCACTGCACTCCAGTCTGGGCGACAGAATGAGACCATGTCTCAAAAAAAAAAAAGAAAAGAAATAAAGAAAAAAGAAAACCCAGAGGCTTACTGGCTTGAAAAATCAGAGGAAGGAGTTTGACCAAAAAAAAAAAAGGGTGGAAAGTGAGGGAGATATGACAAAAAGAAGGCTAAAGAAATGAAAAATAAAATTATATGTATAAAAAACAATGCCAAAATCTCAGGCAAACAAAAGAAGACTTCAAGAAGCTCTGTTGAACACAGTGGTATGTTCCTACAATCCCAGAACTTTGAGAGGCGTGGCAGGGGAATTCCTTGAACCCAGGAGTTTGAAGCTGCAATTAGCAATAATTGTGCCACTGCACTCCAGCCTAGGTGACAGAGTGAGACCCTCGAAAGAAAGAAAGAAAGAAAGAAAGAAAGAAAGAAAGAAAGAAAGAAAGAAGGAAGGAAGGAAGGAAGGAAGGAAGGAAGGAAGGAAGGAAGGAAGGAAGGAAGGAAAGAAAGAAAGAAAGAAAGAAAGAGAAAGAAAGAGAAAGAAAGAAAGAGAAAAAGAAAGAAAGAAAGAAGGAAGGAAGGAAGGAAAGAAAGAGAAAGAGAAAAAAAGAAAGAAGGAAGGAAGAAAGAGGGAAGGAGGAAAGGAAGGAAGGGGAAGGGGAAGAGGAGGAAGGGAAGACAGGGAGAAAGGGAGGAAAGGAAGAAAGAAAGAAGGAAAGAAAAGATTTTTAATACAAAAAAGCTCAGATGAAATTAAAATGATTAAATTACATTTTAAGCTACTGTCATCTCAGGGGAAACAGTTAATAGCTAAAGCTCAAACTAACTGCTTTTAAAAATAATCAACCCTGTCTCTACAAAAAAATTTTTTTAAAAGGTGCATGCCTGTAGTTCCAGCTACTCAGGAAGCTGAGGTGGGAGGATCACTTGAGCCCAGAGAATTGAGGCTGCAGTAAACTCTGATCATTAAACTGTACTTCATTCAGCCTGGGGAACAGAGTAAGACTCTGTCTAAATAAAAAAATAAATAAAAATCAGCATTCTTCAGAAGGACAAATTAATTTCAGAGTCTCTATAAAGCATTATTAGTTATGTTCAAAATACACTTCAAACTTACCTGATATATTAAGAAATAGGAAAACAAGATCCATACTCAAGAGAAAAAGCAATCAATGAAGACTGCGAGATAATAAACCCATATGTTAAAATTATCAGGAAGAGATTTTAAAGCCAATATAACAACTGTGTTTGAGGAAATAAAGGTAAGATTCTCAAAATGAGTAAAGAGATAGGATATCTCAATAGAGATATAGTGACTACAGAAAAAGAAACAAATGGAAATTTTGGAACAAAATATCAAATATTGGAAATTAATAATTCACTAGGTGAGCTTTATATCTGATAAGAGATTCTGAAAGAAATAAAATCAATAAAATTTAAAATTACTCAATCTGAAGAACACAGAAAAAAGTTGAAAAAACTCCAAAAACCGATAGGATAATCTATAAAAAGTCTAAAATACAAATCACTGAGAAATCAAAAGAAAAATAGAAAATAAGGTAGAATAAATGCTACAACAATGGCCAAACTTATTAAATTAAGTTAAAAAATTAAAATTTGGCTTAACAAAAGAACACAACTTTATGCACATACAAAGCACAGCCAACACAAGCAAAATAGATGCAGCAAAAACACACGTGTAAGCATAGTATAATAAAGCTACTATAAACAGAAGATAAAGAGAAATTTTTTAAAGAAAACACATTAAATACAAAAAGAATAATCAAGTGCCAATGACTTGTCTCATGAACCACTTACTTCTCATCAAAAAACTATGAAAGTAAGTTTAAACTACAGAAAAGTAAATTAAGAAACAAACAAACAAAAAGACTGTCAACATAGAATTCTATCTCCACCAAAAATATTCACAAAGAATGAAGACTAAGTAAAGATTTTTTTCAGGTAAAAGCAAATGAAGATGTGAATATCTGCATTTCAAGTAATACTAAAGGGAGTTCTCCAGGCTGAAGAAAAAGTCTATCAGATGGAAATCTGGATCTTCAGAAAAGAAACTTAAAATGAGGAATATGTGATTAAATGTAAGAGATTATTCATTTCTCTTTATTTGTTTAAAATACGTAAGACTGTTTAAAGCATTTCACGTAAAATGGCACAATATAAACACTAAATAGATTGTGAAGGATTATAAACACATTGTGAAAGTGCAACCAATAAGAACTAATGGTAAAGAATACAAACAGTTAATAAGCAAATAAATTAAAAATTGCAGCCATAAAAAAAGAATGAGATCATGTTCTTTGCAGGGACATGGATGAACTGTAAGCCATTATCCTTAGCAAACTAACACAGGAACAGAAAACCAAATACCACATGGTCTCACTTAAAAGTGGGAGCTAAATGAGGAGAACACATGGACACATAGAGGGGAACAACACACAATAGGGCCTTTTGGAGGGTGGAGGGTAGAGAATGGAGGGTGGGAGGAGGAAGAAGATCAGAAAAAATAACTAATGGATACTAGGCTTAATACCCAGGGATTAAACAATCTGTACAACAAACCCCCATGACCCAAGTTTACCTATGTAACAAATCAGCACATGTACCCCTGAATTTAAAATAAAAGTAAAAAAACCCTGAATTCCACAATGTATTCATATAATTCAAAAAATAAGGCAGGAAGAGACAAAAATAAATGTGGAACAAAATCCATAAGACAAATACCAAAATTCAAATAAATCAATAATTATATTAAATGTTAATGAATAAAATACTCTATGTAAAAGGCAAAAATTGTCAAAATGGATGAAAAAGTAAGAGCCAATTATGCTCTTAAAGTGATAAAAGATGTATTTTATATTAGAGCCACAGATATATTGAAAGCAAATGACTAGAAAAAGACACACTAGTGAAACACAGTGTGTGCAAACACGCTGTATGCATACACAGTTATATTAATATCAAATAAGATGTTTTTGTAATTCGGAATGGGTAGGAAAAACCCAAACAGGAGCATTTTTCACCTTTGAGACAAAAAAGGAAAAGACATAGGGTGCTGAGCTATCCTAAGTAACCTCCCTGACCACCTTCAACTAAGGATTAGACCCTTGAGTCAAAAACAGGATTCTGAGGCTCTTTGTGAGCACATAGATCCAGCTGAGGCTGCAACTAGTACTATCTGTTTTGTTTTTTGTTTTGTTTTGTTTTCAGTTATGTGAACTGATAAATACTCTTTATTTAAAAGCCATTTTAAGTTGGGTTTTCAATTTCAGCAAAAGAAAAATCACTTTTCGGGACGCTGCCTGAACCTCACTTTCCTTAATGGCATAATGAAGCTTGTAACACCACTTTGCAAGATTTAAAAAGAAAAAATGGCAATTAACATAAAGGACAAAGCACAGGATAGATGTCCCCAAAATGGTAGTTAATACTATAAAAGCAAAAAGCAAAGGAAGCAAAGCAAGGTGTGAAACTTCTCTGGAGTGCCTCTGTGTTCAGAGTAGACCAATTGGCTGAGGTCAGTGCTCAGTGAAGCCTAGGGTCTGGCTTGGACTATTCAGAGTTACACAATTAGAAAGGAACACTGACCTCAAGTAACTCTGAGACTGGTTTTTCTCCAATGAGTGTTCCCTGAAACTGTGTGTTATTAGCCATGCAGAAAAAAAAGAAAGAAAAATCCTCTTTCAGGTCAAAGATGAGGCTTCTTACCCCTTTTCTCTTTACTTTGATATATGCCTTTTAAAAAATCATTGACTATTAATATTTGGAAGGGGGAGTAAATGCTGTAAACCAAGAATAAACATAGAACAAGTACAAAAAACATTAATATTAATAATAAGACTTATATGCAAACAGTAATACCAAGGAAAAGAGGAACATGTCACAAAGCTTTTCCTATAATGTCAACTAATCAAGAAAACATAGGCCAGCCACAGTGGGTCATGTCTGTAATGCCAGTACTTTGGGAAGCCAAGGCAGGAAGATCATTTGAGCCCAGGAATTTGAGACCAGACTGAGAAACATAGTGAGACTTCATCTCTAACAAAAGGTAAACAAAATTAGCCAGGTGTGGTGGCTTGCACCTGTAGACCTAGCTACTCAGGTGGCTGAGGTGAGAGGATTGCTTGAGCATAAGAGGATAAGGCTGTGGTGAGCCAAGATTGTACCACTGTACTGCAGCCTGGGCAACACAGCAAGACCCTATATCTCCAGAAAAAAAAGGAAAAGAAACATAAAAATCATAAATGTGTACATATTCAGTAACAGAGCTTGAAGACACACAGAGCAAAAGCTGAAAGAATTAAAAATATAAATTCTATAATCATAGTTAAAATGTTAACTCATTTCTCTCAGCTATTGAGAGAAAAAATAGAATAAAAAAAAATTGAAAAAGATCTGAATAACACTGTTAAACATCATGACACAATTGATATTTATAGACCACAACATCCAGCAAGTACAGAATACACATTCCTTTCAAATATATGTGGAATGTTCAAGATAGTCCTTACAGTGAGGCAGTAGAACAAATCTCAATAAATTTAAACTGATTGAGATTATACACATATGTTCTCTCACCATAATAAAATGTCATCATATAATATTTTTAATTAAATGCTTAGAAATGACCACACTTTTAAATAATCCATGAATCAGAAGAAATCATATAGTTCCACCTTCAGAAGCTTTAAAAAGAAGAGGAAATTAAACCCATGATAAGTAGAATAAAAGAAGTAATTAAGACAGGAAAAGTAACCATTGAAATGATAGACAAACAAGAGAGAAAATTAACTAAATCAAAAGAAAAAAAGATGATATACTCCTAGGTAAACTGATAAGCAAATGAGAGAAAGATCACACATCACAAAATAACAATATCAGAATAAAATAAGAGTCATCACTATTGGATCCAGAGATATGAAAAAGATAATAAAGAAATATGAAATTTATAACAACAAATTAGTCAACTTAAATAAAATGAAAATTTTATTGGAAAACATAACCAACCATATTAAGAATGGTAGAACAGAAAACTTAATCAATCCTATTTATCTTAAAGAAATTTAATTCTTTTTAAAATTTGTATGATTTTTTGTTGTCATACTGTTATTATCTTTTTCTTTCCAACTTTTAGGCTTGGGGTTACATGTGCATGTTTGTTACACAGGTAAATTGTATGTCATGGGGAATCTGGCATACAGACTATTTCATCACCCAGATAATGAGCATAGTTCCCAACAGGTAATTTTTCCATGCTCACTCTCCTCCTGCCCTCCACCCTCAAGTAGGCTCCGGTGTCTACTCTTCCTTCTTTATGTCCAAGCTTAGCTCCCACTTGTAAGTGAGAATATGTGGTATTTGGTTTTGTGTTCCAGTAGTAAATTGCTTAGGATAATGGCCTCCAACTCCACCTATTTTGCTGCAAAAGACATGATCTCATACTTCTAATGGCTGTATAATATTCCACAATATATATGTATACTTTCTTCATCCAGTCCAATATTGATGGACATCTAGGTTGATTCTATCCCTTTTCTATTGTGAATAGTGCTGCAATTAACATATGCATGCAGCTGCCTTTATGGTAGAACAATTATATTCCTTTGGGTATATACCCAATAACAGGATTACTGGGTTGAATTGTAGTCCTGTTTTAAGCTCTTTGAGACATCTCCAAACTGCTTTCCACAATGGCTCAACAAATTGACATTTCCAACCACAGTGTATAAACTATTTTCTCCACCACCTTGCCAGCATCTGTTATTGTTTGACTTTTTTTTTTAGAGGAGTCTCACTCTGTCACTCAGGCTGAAGTGCAGTGGTGTGATCTTGACTCACTGCAACCTCCATGTCCCAGGTTCAAATAATTCTCCTGCCCCAGCCTCCTCAGTAGCTGAGACTACAGGCACGTGCCACCATGCTGGGCTAATTTTTTGTATTTCTAGTGGAGACAGGGTTTCTCTGTGTTAGCCAGGATGGTCTCAATCTCTTTACCTTGTGATTTTCCCGTCTCAGCCTCCCAAAGTGCTGGGATTACAGGTGTGAATCACCACGCCCAGCCGTTTGACTTTTTAATGATGGCCATTCTGACTAGTATGAGATGGTATCTCATTCTGGTTTTGATTTGCATTTCTCTAATGATGAGAGCTGTTGAATATTTTTTGAACTATCAAAGATATTTTGAACAAAATTAGCAAAAAAAAAAAAAAAAAACTATTCTTAAATTCATACAGAACCAAAAAAGAACCCAAATAGCCAAAGCAATCTTAAACAAAAAGAACAAAGCTAGAGGCATCATCACACTATCCAACTTCAAACTATACTACAAGACTACAGTAAACCAAACAACATGGAACTGGTACAAAAACAGACATAAAGACCAACAGAACAGATTACAGAACCCAGAAATAAAGCCACACAATCACAACCATCTGATTTTCAACAAAGTTGACAAAAACATATAATGGGGAAAGAGGACTCCCTGTTCAACAGTGCTGATATAACTTGCTAGCCATATGCAGAAGATAAAGTCTGAACTCCTTCCTTTCACCATGTACAAAAATCAACTTAAGATGGATTAAATACATAAAGGTAAAACCCAAAACTATGAAAAATCTAGGAAATACCATTCTGGACTAGGACCTGGCAAAGATTTCATGACAAAGTCCCCAAAAGCAGTGCAACAAAAACAAAAATTGACAAGTGGTACCTAACTAAACTAAAGAGGCTCTGCACAGCAAAAGAAATTATCGACAGACACCTACAGAAAGAGAGAAAATATTTGTAAACTATGCAGCTGGCAAAGGTCTAATATCTGGAATCTATAAGGAACTTAAACAAATTAACAAGCAAAAACCCAACAACCCCATTAAAATATAGGCAAAGTACATGAGCAGACACATCTCAAAAGAAGACACATGCAGCAAAAGAAATTGAATACTTTATCAAAATTTTCACACAGAGAAAACTTTCCAGATGGTTTTGCTGGTGAATTCTATAGAATATTTAATGGATAAATAACACCAATCTTATACCAACTGTTCACACAATAGAGGAAAAGTAAATGCCAAACTCATTTCATGAGGTCAAAATAACCCTAATGCCAAAACCTGTCATAGACATTTCAGCATAAGAAAACTAAAATCTCTCATGAACATTGATGCAAAAAAACCTTATCAAAATCACAGAAAATCTAAACCAGAAATATATAAAATGGAAAACATCCCATGAGGTAGTATTTAACCCAGAAATGCAAAGTTGGTTTTACATTTAAAAACTAAACTAATACTGGCATTATTAGTAGAATCAGGAATAAGAATTGAAAAGTAATTTCAATTACTGAAGAAAAAGCACTTCACAAAATGCACACCCATTCATGATTTTGTTTTTAAAACTATTATTTAACTAAGAGACGCTTACAACGTCTGTTTAACATTATACTGTTGGCTCTAAGCATTATAACAAGGCAATAAAAAGAAATAAAAAGCATAAATACTGGAAAATAAATAAATAAAACTGTCTCTGCAAATGACATGATTATAGAACAGCATAACAAATCTAAAAAACAACTATTAGAACTAGTAAGTGAATTTGAAAAGGTTAAAAGATACAACATTAATATTAAAATTAAGTTATATTTTAATATACTAGCAGCAAACAACCGGATATTAAAAGTTTTAAAGGAATTCCATTTATAATGAGATCGAAAACTTAAAATACCTATGGAAATTTTCACAAAAGTCATATAAGATTTCTACTCTAAAAACTATGAAATGCTGTTTGGATAAATTTAAGAAGACCTAAATAAATGAAGAGATAGATACACCATTGGAAGACTCAATGTTAACATGTTATTTCTCTCGAAATCAATCTACAAAAATATAAATCAATCTGAGATTTAAACCCAGTAAATATTTCAAATAGAAATTAATGAAGTGATTATAAAATATATATGAAGCTGGGCATAGTGGTTCATATCTTTAATTCCAGTGCTTTGGGAGGCTGAGGCAGAAGTATAATAGATAGTCTAAAGCAAGAAGTTCAAGAACATTCTGGAAATATAGTAAGACAAAAAAAAAAAGTTTTATCTCTACAAAAATAATTCTAGCTACCTGAGAGTCTGAGGCAGAAGAATCACTTGAGCTCAGGAGCTGGAGGCTGCAGTGAGCTATGATCACACCACTTGGTGACAAAGTGAGACCTTGTCTGAAATATATATATATATTTGAAATACATATATGCAGCAGACCTGGACTATTTAACCTACTGGAAAAAAAAGAACAAAGGTGGAGGACTTACACTGCCTGACATCAAGATTGCTATAAAGTAAGACTGAAGTATTGTATAGATCAGAAATAAAACCACGCTTGTACAACTATTCAATTTTCTACAAAGATGACAAACCTACCCAACGAGGAACAGAAACCTTTAAATCTTTTTAGCAAATGGTAATGAAATAACTTGATATCTATCTCAAAAAAAATGTTGACCCCTACCTCACAAAAATTAATTTATGATGGATCATATACGTTAACCAAAAAGCTAAAACTCAAGCTTCTGGAAGATATATAGAAAGCCAGTTTGATGACCTAAGCCTTAACATGGATTTTCAGAGAGCAAACAGAAAATAAAAACCACAACAGATAACAATTAGTAAATTACATTTTATCAGAATTAAAATTTCTGCTCATCAAAAAGCATCGTTAAGAAAATAAACAGGCAAACCACAGAATGAGAGAAAATATATATCAGATATACATGTATATACCTGACGATGGACTGATATCCAACTTCGATAAAGAACTTCTACAACTTATTAATAAAAACACAATCTAATTTAAAAAATATTGGACATTTTATAAAGGAAGATACAGAAAGGGCCAACAAGCCTATGAAAAAGTTCTTGGTGTGTTAGTCATGAGGCAAATATAATACAATCATCTCCTAAGAAGATGCCATTATAAACTTACCAGAATGACAAAAACTAAAAACTTATATTACCCAACGTGGGAAAGCATGTGGCATCATCAAAATCCTCAGTCACTGTTGGTGGGAGTTTAAAACTTCTTTCAATAAAAAAAAATACTTAAAAACTGTAGATCGGTATCATTTAAATGTGTTTTTTAAAGTGATGTGGCATTATAAAACTAAACATATACCCACCCTATGATCCACAAGTTTCTCTTTTAGTTATTTACCCATGAGAAATAAAAATATATGGCCACAAAAAGACTTATGTGAAAGTGTGATACATTCATATAAAGAAATACTATTCAGCAATGAAAAGGAAAAAACCACTCACACATGTCACAATATGAACGATATTTTAAAATTATGCTAAGTGGGCCAGGAACAGTGGCTCATGCCTATAACACCTGTACTTTGGAAGGCGAGGCAGGTGGATCGCCTGAGCTCAGCAGCTCAAGACCAGCCTGGGCACATGGTGAAACCCCATCTCTACCAAAAAAATGAAAAAGTTAAAAAATTGGGCATGGTGGCACATGCCTGTGGTCCCAGCTTCTCAAGAGGCTGAAGTGGGAGGATTGCTTGAGCTTGGGGGAGGTGGTAATGAGCCGAGATCATGCCACTGCACTCCAGCCTGGGTGACAGAGTGAGACCATGTCTAAAATATAAATAAATAAATAAATAAATAAATAAATAAAGTTGAGTAAAATATCTTAACAAAAAAAAGAGTACATTCTATAAATTTTCATTATATGAAGTTTTATAACAAGCAAAACTAATCTATACTAGATGGGAAAAGTAGTACAATATTTGGTTCTAGAGGCCGAGGGGATTGGGTATTTACTGGGAAGTTGTGTGAAGGATATAACTGTGGGAATTCAGAGATTAATAAATATATAGGTCCTAACTCAGGGAGCTCACAGGACAGCAACTTTACCAGTAACATATAGCCAGTAAGCAGCAGACCCTAGATATGAGCACAACTGCTATGTTCAGTACTACCCAACATAAAACTGCAATGTGTAGTAAAAAAAGTCAGGCAAAAATAAATCCTTAAACACAGCAGTTTTCCCTGTCGTTTTCCATTACCACTATGTCTGACATTTCAAAGGACTTACAATGAAATGAAAAGTTTAAAGCTATGTAAGTAACCATAAGTCCTGAGTTTGATTTAAGTAAGCAGCTAAACTTAAGTTTGTTCAAGAGTAAAATGACAGCAGTAGAATAAAAAAGTCTCCAAATGTGTTTCTTAGAACCAAACATGGGTCCCATGTCCCACTTTCTAAACCAGAGCTGCTCTACTTGTCTGTTTTACATACTGAGTTAGACCTTGAAAGTGTTCTCTGCCCAAAACAAAAAGCATAGTTTAAAAAACACTAGGCAAAATAAAGAGCTCTCACATTTTAAGATACTATAATTTTAACATGCAATGGGTTTTTCCATTTTGCTCTATAAGAAATGTTCACATATATTTCTAAAATACTTACATTTTCTCAAACTTGGAAGTGAAACTAAAATTGTGGATGAGTCTTAGGAACTCTTTTGTTGGGGCCATGAATTTTTTGTGACAATGGATAAGAAGAAAGCCTATAGCCCATATGAAATAAATTCATTTGCCTACTTAGTGAGTAGTGCCAGAATTAAAGTTTACTAGTAATTATTTTCAACTTTTAAAATCCTTTATGATCATGTAGAAGTTGGTAATTAAAAAGTATAGTTAACATTTACCTGTCAGGCATCACCAAAAGCAGTAGCTTTATAAAACTTCTTTCAATAAAGAAAATATTTAAAGACTATAGACCAGTATCAGATTAAGGATCAATACTAGTAATCGCAGTATATTGCTAAGGTCCATAGTAAATATTCTTGTGAAAATACTAATAACATACATATCTAAATCACAAGCTATTTTGATTAGAAATCTAAAAAGATAATTGTGTTAAAGGAATTAAGCCTATAACGAATAATGTTATAGTTGTAAAAATATATTATAATAACAATTATTACGTATGTTTAATAAAGTATATATGTACCTACAATGTGTGTATATATATATATATGTATATGTATGCATATATATATATATATATATATATTAGACGACTGGTGCTTTATAACACCTCATAACACAGAATTTTTATGCAATATGAAAATTCAATTGTGCTGGAATCATACCAAGTCCAAATAATGCACACTGTGTAGATTGCACCCTGAGAACTATGAAAAGTAAGCATGCTGTTCTTTCAATGTCAAAGTAGTCATTAACGTACCATAATAAAAAATAATTATCTTTGCCAAAATTCCTGAACACGAATTACTGGTTTGATTGTAAACCAAAGCAATAATAAACGCTCGAGGAATAACTAAGAACTTCTGACCAAAAATAATACTAAATAAACATTTATTTAGCAAATCAGATTTTACTTAAAATATTAATGTTTTAGAACAGTGGCAATGTTTCAATGGAAAAGAATCCACTAAAACTAAGTGAATTTAAGCTTTACATGTCACTTTTATAATTAGAGGAGCCCTGTAATTTACTTTCAAATCACAAAACTTTTGAGAGAGAATAGTACTAATAATAATCACTGGATGCCTGCAGGCATAAACTGGGAATACTCCAGACAAACTGGATCATATGGTTATCTTACTTGTAATGGAAAAAAAAACAAATCCAAACATTCTTCTCTCTACTAACATTTTTTCTTTTCTTATTTTTAAATATGAAAGTCTGCATATCTCATTATAAATATAAAGGGAGAAAGACTGTTTTTTAATATCTACTCTAAATAAATTCCAGTGTATTGTGCCCCTGTGTGGCCAGAAGGCACAGCAAATTCACTGTCACACATTTAGTGGGAAAGAAATAATTATATCTAGAGGAAAATACAGATCTCTTCATTGTATAGGCTAGATGGCAAAAAATTAGCAAATGGAAAAACTTAAGAGGATGAATTTTTAATGATAGCCATCATTAGCATGTTTATTTGAATATTGTTCAAACCAACTGATAACTCAATGCAGTGAACTCTGCTAAAAAATATATCTTCTGGCATCTCATTATTTCTGTTTGCTTCCAAAGACAAGATCACAAAAATCAGATTTCACATTGAATTCAGTATTTGACATTTTTACTAATGAAAAAAGCAATTATTTTTGTGTCCTGATTAAATAATTCCATTTGAGAAAGAGTTTACAATGAGAAGACTTGATAACAAAAAATTAAAGTGGCATTTCATCAAAACCTATCAAATGAGTCAAGTGAGTTTATGCAGGATGCAGAAATGTTTTTGTTTCTTCCTAGATTTCCAGTTGTTTCATTTTAGCTGTAAAAGAACAGAGAATCCTGCTGCCTCCTTCATGTACTAAAATGGTACTCAAAAACACACAATAAGAGAATAAGCTAAACACTTTCAGTATGAAACATAAGGGTTGTGCTATATGGTTTCCAACAAAAATTAGTCTAAAATATTCTAGTAATTTGTACTCATAGATAAATTTCATTTAATCATTAGTTAATCCACTTAACAGTCTATATTAATCTCCAGTTTGGGGACTTATGACACATACAGTGTTATTGGTGGATTTAAAAATATTTCCTCTTTTGACAAGTTCAACTTGGGAATATTTCTGGAGCACTTATTATGGAAGATTTTCGTCCTTTAATGTTTTATTGCTAGTATGGTATAGAAGTCAACTGCCCCACCATCTAAAATCCTAATGAAAGCTGAGTTGCAGATTTGGGGATAAGATTAGCTACCAACAAAACTCTTAGTTTAAAAACTACTTGAAAGGTTCCTCTTTTAATAATACATTGCCTACAAGTGATGCATAGTACTATTCTAGCAATCTCTACTAGAAAGCATTTGAGAATAAAATATCTAAATGTTCAAATTGATGGCTATTTTTCTATCAATTTAAATATCACAGTTAATGTCACAATACAAATACTGAATATTCCACGTTAACTAGTCCAAACAATTAAATGCTTATTATTCACATACTAACAACCAAAACTGTTCTTTCCAGAGGTGATAGTTATATAATTGATGCTTAAATTGATGCTTAAGAAGACCATCAATATCTAAGTAAAAGGTCCATTATTCAGAAAAAAAGTTTAAATTATTGTATATGATGTATTCTGAGGACATACTCAGGCCATTCTTCTTCCATAATTTTTTTCTTCAAGAATAATTTTTTAGTTTATATCTTTACTTTCCACTTCAGTGTTAACTAAAATGTTAATACCTAGGCATTTACATTATTTAAAAGAATCGAAGCAGAATAAAAGATTTAAAAGACCCTTTTATCTAAACTGATCACCAAAAAAATTAAAATATACTAATTTTTAACTCTTCATACTTCTAAAACAATAACTATTTTCAGAACTTCTGGATTGGTCTTAAAAGTAAATCAACTAGCTCATTATTTATGAAGATACATAGATGTATTTGTGATATAAGGTCACATGATTTTTAAAGACTAATAAGAATATATAAAGGCAGAGATTATTTTTTCCTAAAGCAAGATAAATTGTTTATTGATTAATTCATAGTTTGGGATAATTTTAGATAAAAACCATATAAGTTAAACAATATTGGTCTTATAGAAGCATTAAAAACTTCATATTCTAATATTTAATTCAGCAGCATAAAAGTCCAGATTTTAATGAGAGCTTAATAGGCTCTCACTGAAATTATTAGGTATGCCAACAATAAAAGAAACTTGAAGCCAAAGCAAGTACACAGTGACAGGGATGCACACAATTCCCTCAAAAAACAGTTATTTTCAGATTTTTAAATGAATTATACTTACTCTAAAACCAATTCCTTACTATGCTGTTACTAGCATAATTTTTACAGTGTATGTATACCTAAACCCTAATATTAATACATTTACACACAAATTCTTAGCATTAAAAAAAAGAGATGGAACTAAAACAAGGAAAAGGTTTATAAAGGATGAATACATGTACCTTCAGATCATGGAAATTTTTAGAAATCCACACTTGCCTTTTTAATTTAAATATAACATAAAATACATATTTTTATCATAAACTATAGACTCTAAAGTGATGCATTATTTAAAAAAAGAAAACAGCATCTTAAAATATTGATAGCCAATTTAGAATTTCCTAACATTTCATATAGTGTTATAATGTTTTTAATTGGTCTCAAGATAAAATATGAACAAAATCCAATTAGTTTATTGAACAGAACTGCATTGAGGAGAGAATGTGAAATTTTATAAGAAATAGATATGTTATCCCATATTCAAAGCAAAGGTTATAAATATATTTATCATCAGTAAACACTTTAAATGCCAACAAATTTTAACAGCCTTCTCTTCATTTTCTAAATTAAGATACATATTGTATAACAGGTATTTTTTAATCTCCAAAATAGGTTGCCTCACATTGTTCAGAGATACTAAAAAGAAGAGACGAGCAAAGCCATTCAATATTTTATGCACTATTAGTTCCCCGTCAGTTTCCAGAAGGTTTCAGTGCATTGCCATGTTCACAGAATTTCTTTCTCAATCTTCTCCACATATATTTAGTTAACATGGGATCTTTTTTATACTAGATATGTAACATGAAAAATTCTCAAAAGCTGAACAACTTAAATGAGCAAAGAACTGGACTGGGCAATAAAACTGCATTTTAAAACCATTCTTTAATAGAATATCTTTTAGTGTAAGCTAGAGAAACCATCTGAAACACATGTCCATAATTTAACAACCTTCACCACAGAAAAATGATCAGGTTGAAAAAGCAGTAGGAATTTATAATAAAGAATCCTGCCAAATTAGCCAACCTAATGAAAAGCATTATTAGCAGTTCCACAATATAGCTTATTTACAAGTGATTATTGAGCTACCCTACATAGAGAAATGTCTTAAACCTAGAAAACATCTCCACATGTTTTACAGGAGCATGCACAATTGCTAATTCACATTTTCAAACAAATCACATATGATTATATAGCACCATCCTCATATATGCAATGTAATCACTGCCATGAACACAAAGAAAACATCTATTGGGTATTTTTAAGTTAGTCATTTTATACATTTAGAAAACAAAATAATGAAACAGCCTGATATCTGTATTATGTTTCAGAGGTCAAGGTAGTTAAATTTAAGATGCTTTCTCTGCTTTGAAGTAAGCTTATTTTCCTTCTTAAAATCAAATTAAGAATGCTCCATAAAATTTTATATTTATGGTAAAAAGACAACACCTTTATTATACTAATACTTCAATACAAAACAGTTTTTTACAGGCATATAAGATTATTCTGAAAATAACAATATTAAAAGAAAATATAGTTTAGCTCTACTCACCTTGCATTGTTCAGCGTTTGTCCAAAAAGCTCATTTTGTAAGATATTTGGTGGGGATGAAAAAACCCCATGAAAATGAGATAAAACAGAATTGCAGACCTGGCGCAATGTCTCAAATTGCATTTTCTTTCTTTTTTTTTTCCCCCTTCTCTTATTTTTCCCTACCACCTGTCTTTAAAGTCATCTATTTGCTGACACCATCAAATAAAAACATGCCAATCAAGTTCCATATTTCTCCTGAGCTCTGTAAAAACTGTGCTTAAATGAACAGAGGTTGATAGTTAATTGTACAGTCATTATTCTTCTAATTCAGTCGTAGAAGATTCAGTACCCGTGCAGCTTTCGGCTTTCTCCTGACTGTAGCAAGAATTCTAAACAGCAGTAAGCTTTTTGGGCATTCCCAGCTGAAGTGTGAAGCTGAGCTGCTTTCATGTACTCTACTCATATTTCTCTAAGCCTATTAAAAACACGCAATGAATAGATGCTGTCGTCAGGAGTTTTAGCACATCTGGCTGCCAGCAATAAAATATCAGAAGTAATAAAATGGGGACAAGGTATCTTCTCAATGCTACTACTGGGTGAGAGTAAGAGAAATTATGCATTTCCCTAACCCTTTTCTCTTTTCCTGAAAAACAAATAACTCCAGCAACAGAGTATATCTCTTCAATGTGCAAGCTGCTGCAAAGGACAAGAACCCTCTAAAAATACGTGGTATATCCTTTTGATGTCATGAAGCAATAAAAATATGATAGACAATAGAGCTTTTATTATCTGCATTTATAATGCCATGATTCTAAGAGAAGTACATTTGGAAAACATGTTCTTAGGTGTTTTAATTTCTTATTTAATTTTAAAATTTCTCCATTTGTTTATTTTTAAAGAAAAGTGGATAATGTTCAATCAGCCTTCTAAAGGCTATACATAGTGACTACATGGTTATTCGTGTAATTTTAGGAAAAAAACTTATATCTTATCAATTAAAATTCACCTAAATAGCACACATTAAATTAAAACTTCCCTCCAAATCTGGAGGGGAGGGCAGGAAACCCCACAGTCAAGGCCAGAGACACTTTATCAATTATTACTAATTTATTTCAGTAATGGTCGTCATAGCATTATGTAGAAGAGAATGTTTCCTGAAGGTTCCTACAGTCTTGGAAAACCACCCCATCACCATCTATTCTCAGTGAATAATTCTGCTTCATGTAAACGTTTAGGTTATTCTATATCCAAGTGCATCCATCTTTCTATAACAGATCTCTAAAACTAGTGTGTAAGCCAAATTTTAAATATCAACTCACTTACAGAGATGCTTAGTATTTTTATTGACCTTTAATTGCTCCTAAACTTTGACATTTCTTTAATAGATCCAGTCCTTTTTGCCCTTTTTACCTCAACTCTTTGCCCCTTTATCCCGTTCCACACACTGTCAATAAATAGGCATTTAAATATACTAAGTTTTTAAAGCTATGAATTTGTTTTTGGCATAATCATGTTACAAAAGAAGAACACAAATTAAACACGTAATAACGTAAATTTTTAAACGATTTTTAAAATAAGATGTTCAATTATGGGTTTCTTCTCAATTAAGAGTGCCCCTATTTTGTCATTTCAGTTATTTTATTATTTCACTATTATTAGAATTTCAGATTTTTATAGGTGCACACCAATCTATCTGTCAAACACACACACATACACAAAAATCATAAAGTATTTTCAGTTTATAAAGCACTTCTAAATTTATTTTTTAATATCCAGAAAACACTGTATGTCCTAATGTCACTATCATTTTGTGGATGAAAAGAAATAGAAGCTTTATTTATCTTTTAATTAATTAATTAATTTTTTTTGGAGACAGAGTCTCACTCATTGTCACCCAGGCTGGAGTGCAGGGTGCGATCTCCCAGCTCACTGTAACATTCTCCTCCCAGGTTCAAGCAATTCTGTCAGCCTCCTGAGTAGCCGGGATTACAGGAGTGTGCCACCAAGCCCAGCTAATTTTTGTAATTTTAGTAGAGACAAGGTTTCACCTTGTTGGTCATGCTGGTCGCAAACTCCTGACTTCAAGTGATCCACACGCCTTGGCCTTCCAAAGCGCTGAGATTACAACTGTGAGCCACTGCGCCTGGCCTGAGGCTTTATTGAATTAAACATCACACAATTTATAAAAAATATAAAAAATATTTTGAATGAAAGTCTTTGCTTTGGACTCCATTTTCCATGCACCTTCTTTATTCTGTTTTTTAAGTATGTGCACACGTGCACATGCACACACACACACAAATGCCCACCTATTGCAAAAAGGCCAATTTCGATAGATGAATAGGAAAACTATCTGCCAGTGGCCTAATGAAAGATATTTTAGTTGGTGCAAATATCGCAAATGTTTTAACCACAAGTAACTTTAAACGGATTTCTTCCATTTACCTTAAGTAGAAGCAACCTGATGTGCTTCCATTTTTAAGCTTCTGATTATAAGTTGATTTTTCACATCTATGAAAGGTCAATTTCTACAAGTGTAAACAAACATTTTTAAAATTCTTACTTTCAAGTCAATTTCACAGCTCATACTATCTGTGATGAAAAAAATTGTAAATTTTCCCCTTTTGAATAGATTTAATTTTTTATATATAATCAGAGGCCTTTTAGAAACAAGTCCATTAAATAAGAAGGTGATTATACTGCAAAACAATATTTGTTGTTAAAAATGTTTCTTTTATATTTCAAAATTGGACATGAAGACTAAGTCATAAAAACAGCATCAAAATGGTCTAAACAATAGAAACACTAGAATGAGACTTAAAAATGACTCCTTTGAAAGAGTCAACAATATATCCACTGCCTTCCTCAGAGACTTATTTTTCCAACTCTCACTGTACAACACCCATACTACTAAGCAGCTTTCTTCTAGTTCCCTCAGTACCCCAGAAATGATTTCATCCACCTTCCCTCTCCATTACCACCCTTTCACCTGCTTCTACTCATCCTTAAGGGCTAAAATGTCCCTCCTTAAGAAAGACTTTCTCTGACCTAAATTAGGTCTCCTATTTTGCATTCTCATTATACCCTGCGCTTATTTTTCAGAGCATTTGATACGTGGGACTATATGTTTAATATCTTTCACCCTCAATTCCATGAGGTTAAGTCCTGCATTCTTCTCTCATTCATCTGGCATACTGCCTAGTACAGAGTAGGCGATTCATTAAACATTTGTTGAATAAACAGATGCCTACATGTTATCAGAAAGTTACTTCTCAATCACATACATAGACAGGATAGGAAACCACCTCAGGGCTTCATTTGGTTCTCAGTTTCTACAGGGTTTTTTAAATTTTTTTGCTTGTTTAGTTTTAACCTGCCACATCATCTTATAAGGGTCATAAATATAAGAGTAACCAATATTTGCAATCAAAAACATTGTGCTTTGAGTTAACTTTGTAATTTGTTATGATATCCCTAATATTATAAAGAAGGTTTATAGATAAAATTTGTTTTAAATTGTCAACATAGTGCAGGTTCATATGGAACATAAATATTGGAGACTTCCGTGAGAACAGAAAGAACATGGTACTTGGCACCAGGCAGCCTGGTTTTAAGTACTGACTCCCAACCCAAACTAGCTATATTACTTCAGAATATTTATGTTATATAACTGAGCTATGGTTTTATCAAATGTAAAATAAGCTATATCACCTCACATGGAAATTATTGTATTAAAATCTCATATGTACAAATGCATTTTATAAAGTATACAGTGTTTGGAAGTAAACTCACTATGAACTATTTAAGGAATCAAATTACTGGCACCTGAATTCTAACAATTACGTTCAGGTATCTTTTAATTATCACACTTATTCATTTGACAAATATTTATATTTTCTTTGCCCAAGTCACTATCCTTCTGTTAGTGCTGATAGGAAGTAGGGCTTATGATAATCCTTTTCCAGAAAAATTAGATAAACTCAAAACGACTTCCAAGCAAGATCAGTTCCATATTTACATTAAGTCCAGCAGAGAGACGTTAACTCTTACAAATGGTATAGATTACAGCAACTGGTTTATCTATGTAGGTTTTATTAGACTATTTAGCCTCTCCCTGGAAATGAGAGTGATAACAAGAGTTCTAACAGAAGATGTGTTAAGAAACTTTTGGAAGCAAAGGCTTTTATGAAAGAAGATATCTAAAAAAACTAATCAACACTTGAAAAAATTCCATCTAAAAGTAATCAAAAGAATGCAAATAAAAATAATAAGATAATGTATTTTGCCTATTAAATTGGCAAAATATTGACCAGAGGATTAAAAAATGTACAGTCTCATACCAATTTTATTGGTAGGAGTGTACATTGGTACACATTTTGAGAAATAGTTAGTAGTATATCTCAGAAGGTTTTTAAATGTTCAAAATCTGAGAGAACACTAAAACAATATAAACCAAAATGATAATATTGATTATCTCTGGGTAAGAACATCACAAATTATTTTTCATTTATACTTTTTGATACACTAGCCACAAGTAAAGTTCAAATTTTAATTTACAAACAGTGGAGACTTCTATAATTATAATACAATCATTAACCCTCACATATTATTTATGATGTTAGCCCATGAACTCTTTCTTAGCAATGCTCAAGTAAATAAAATAGTAGATTATTAGCTTTCTTGTGATTAGCTATATCATTAGCAACGGTTTCTCTCCTTCTCTCTCTCTCTGTCTCTCCATATATATGTGTGTGTGTGTATGTGTGTGTGTGTGTGTATATATATATATATTTTTTTTTTTGAGACAGAAAAAAAAAATTTATTTTCTTGCTCAAGAAAATATATTTTCTTGTTCTGACTCCTGAATGTAACCCTGAACTCCTAGGTTCAAGTGATCCTCTTGCTTCAGCCTCCCATGTAGCTAGAACTATCGGTATGCACCATGATGCCTGAATAATTTTTGTTTTTTTGTAGAGATGGGGTCTCACTATGTTGCTCAGACTAGTCTTGAACTCCTGGCCTCAATCAATCCTCCCACCTCAGCCTCCCAAAGTGCTAGGATTCCAGGGGTGAGCCACCACTGTTCCTGGCTTTTCCTTCTTAAACAATAAGTTCCTAAAATTCTGTGATAACTCAAATTGTTTAATTAGTACTATGAAACATCCAAATGATAGGAGAAATGAAAACAGTACTAACTTCTTTACATTATCCTCAACAATATTTGAAGTGTAAATTCTTAAATTAAAATTATTTAATAATCTTGGTTTACAAATGCCTAGTGGCTGAACTAAATATCTTAAGAAAATCAACACAAACTCAAAAATTAAATGAAAGAATCAAAATTGGAAACTTATGCTCTTCTAAATTAATAACAATACAAGCCTCTTTCCTAATAAGCCATGATAATTCATGACATACTTAGATTTTACAGGTTGGGTTTAGTTTTAAATTTTAAGAGTACAATAGTATTTCTATTAAAATATTCCATATATAAAAATAAGCATATAACTAAACATAGCCAGTAAATCATTAGAATCATATGATATACAATATGTATAATCCATAACAAAAATATCTGGAATGCTAAAGGCATTTTTCCTTTTCTTAAAATTTATATCTGTAGTCCTATCTATATAATTGAAATAACTGTATTATCTCTTCCATTGCATTATTCTTGTTCTAGTGACTACTTGAAGCATCTGATTGATAAAAATCTAAGAGTTGTAAGAAAGAAAGTCCAGAGAACAAACATTTTGAAAATAGTATCTTCATATATTTTGCAAATTAAAGTACTCTGTTGTAAAGTATATTGTATTTCCCTGAGGCAGGGATCATAGAACAAAGCACCTCAGGGGTAACACATAAGCAAAGAAATAAAAGGCAGATGATGGAATTCCTGACAAAAGGAGGAAGAAGAAGGCCTTCAAAAAAGATAATTTGGGCCAGACGCAGTGGCTCACACCTGTAATCACAGCACTTTGGGAGGCAAGGCAGGTGGATCACCTGAGATCAGGAGTTTGAGACCAGCCTGGCCAACATGGTAAAACCCCGTCTCTACTAAAAATACAAAAATTAGCCAGGTATAGTGGCGCAGGCCTGTAATCCCAGCTACTCGGGGGGCTGAGGCAGGAGATTCACTTGAATCCAAGAGGCAGAGATGTGTGCTGAGATCGCACAGTGCCATTGCACTCAAGTCTGGGCAAGAAGAGCAAGACTCTGTCTCAAAAACAAAAACTGGCCTATACTTCAACTTAGGATGAACCATACAGTACATTCAGTAATGGAAGAAAGGAAAAATAGCCCAGACCTAAATAACCACACTGCATATCTAAAGATGACTAGTACATTTCTACTCACAAAACTTCAGATAAAAATCAGAAAACAGTTCAAAATTCTTACATCAGTTTTTGTAAGTTGCAAAAAAACCGTTGATGCCCATTTGAAAAAAAAACATGTTTTCTAATGTACATAAACATTTTATAGCCTTTCTTAGGAACTGAACCCTGTATCTATCCCTAATTCTGACCATTGCTGCAGAACAGATTAATAACACAACAGTTTCTGCCATCGAATTCAAAAAACAAAGGGAAAGCATGGTGAAAGCCACCACAAATGTGTGAAACCCCACCATAATTGTCATTTCTTTCACTCTTCTTTGTAGGCCAGCAGTATAAGGGCTAATCTTATTGTGCTTTGGTTTGAGTGGCATTATTCTCAAAAGTATTACTAGGTTGTTTTAATAGTCCAGTGCAAAAGCAGCTTTTGCAAGAGCAGTTCCCACACCTAAAAGCTGGCCAACAGCCAGGCATGGTGGCCTACACCTGTAATCCTAGCACTCTGGGAGGCCGAGGCGCATGGATCACCTGAGGCCAGGAGTTCAAGACCAGCTTAGCCAACATGGTGAAACCCCATCTCTACTAAAAATATAAAAAATTAGCCAGGTGTGGTGATGTGGGCGCCTGTAATCCCAGCTACTTGGGAGGCTGAGGCAGGAGAATCACTTGAAGCCAGGAGACAGAGGTTGCAGTGAGCCAAGATCTTGCCATTGCACTCCAGCCTGGGTGACAAAGCAAGATTCCAACTCAAAAATAAATAAATAAATAAATTTAATTTAATAAAGATAAAAGCTGGCAACAGCAGAAATATCTATCTTGTTGAATGCAAGAGTTATAGAGTACCAAACCTAGATATAAACACCACAATAAGAATGTCCAAAGTGACACTTAGAGATTCTACCAATTAGAAGAAAGAAAACTAAGATCCCTGAAAAAACAATTTGGAAAATCCTTTTAGAGTTAGGACTGCTAGTTCCAAGAATATGTTTCCTTGGTAACTATCAAGAGAACCACTGAAAGCAACATTACAATTTCAGGGAGCTATATCAACATGAATAAGCTTCAGCTCCATCTCCAACAGTTACATTCACCAAGAGTCACAACATAAGAAATGTTTATAGCCCTCGGATGTCAAGGACTCACACCTAAGCTTGCAAACTGCCTCTACAAGTCACCTCTGCTATGCAATAACTTCCAAATGCACCAAGATTCCTCAAGAAATAAATATTGATTACACATTGTTATTATATAAGATAATAGAAATAATAATTATTGGCACAACTATAAATGTGTTTCAGCAAAATACATGAATAAACGAAATATTATGCAATAATATTGGCCTCCAAGAGTGCCCATTCATAATTCTTTTTTCATGTAATGCCTCTCTCTGCTCATTACACTATGAAAAAAGGGGGTGAGGGGTCATTTCTCCCAAAGGCTTCCTATTCTATAAATACAAATATTTGTTTCACTTTGACATTGGCTGTCAGAGAGAAAGTGCCTTAGAAGCTTTAAGAATATCAGGACATGTTAATTTGCTTGACTATAGTAACCTTTTCAGTATCTACCATGTATATCAAAACATCATGTTGTAGACCTTAAATATTTACAATAAAAAATTTTTAAAGGACATCATTAGGTTCAATACTAAAGAAAAAGTATCTACATAAGGTATAACAATAAAGTTTAAAGTACTTTGCCTTCACTAGAACTTGTACATGACAGAACACTTCTCATAAACTAGAATATATTGTCACTGCCAGCTATATAATACATTCAATTAAATATGCTGCTTGCTACTGACTGAGTGTAAACGGGAAACAATGAGTTGGAAGGTACTTGGCTGACTCTCTTCCATTGCCTACCTTCTCCTTTCTTTCATCTTTCAACTGCCCACCCTCCTTGTCTGTCAGCATAGCCCAGGAGGCCACTAGAATTAATATAATTGCCTCTAAGGGGCTCAACGTAGAGGCAATATTAACGGTGATTTCAACGGGAACATTTTTTTCTATTCCAATATGGGGAGAAGTCTTTGAAGAACTATTGAAGGGTGAACTGGTTAGAATTCGTCCCGTGACAAAGGATCAAGCAATTGCTGTTAGGTTCTACCTTGCTGCCCTTTAATGTATTCAAGAAGAAGACATAAGGGATTTGTGTAAAGGAAGACTGAATTATGCAGAAGCTAAGGTTATCTGACTTAAAAAGTTCCTTCAAAATTGTATGCTGAATCACAAATGCCTTCTCCTCCATCGTGCTTTAGTTACAAAGGGGATTACATCAAGACTAATATCTCAAATTTCCCTGGAATTTTTACCCTACTTGTATTTAGCAGGACATTAGCTTCCTGCTAAACGACCTCCTATAAATGTGCAAGTACCCAGGCATAACAAATATGCCTCCACAGTCCTCTAAGTCTACTCACATCCTCTCTTCAGTAATATGTGCTAATTATAAAGCCACTTGAGGATGAAGCCTCCCCACTTGATGGTGCCCTCAGTCTGAATTCCAGTCTTCAGCCAAAGGTGGCAAATCCCAAGGTTACAGTAATTCAAGGTACTGTGTTTTATGCAGGTATTGAGAGAATAAATCACTGTTCAAAATTTAGTTATTCACTCAACTGAGTGTATTTAAGTATTGACTAAAGTATCATAGGTACCTTTCTAAGTACTAAAGAGTTCACAGGAAAGAAAGAAAAATAAGTAGAGGGAGGAAGGAGGGAGAAAAAAAGAAAAGGAAGGAGGAAGTAGGGAGGACACCATCTAGCCCTTATAGGAGTTTTTATCTGTTGTATAGCAGGGAAGATAGATAAGAAATTATATATGTTATTGAGAATTCAGATTAGAAATGTTAAGAAAACTTGTAATAATAGGTTGCCTTGAAACAGTGTTAAAGTTCAGAAGTTCATAAGAAGTTTTCCTAAAAAAAAGTAGATTCAAGATGAGAAACATGGACTGACACACAATGGCCAAGCCAAAAGTGGGACAAAGGAATATTCCATATCTGGAATGTACAAAGATGTATGAAAATCAAGAAATGACACTGATTATGGTACAAAGAACCACAAAAGGCCAATTCAGGAAGACATCAAATAGCTGGAGAAGAAATAGTAGCCACATCATACAGGGCATGAAAAACTGTTGAGATTCTGATATTTAATTAGCCCATGAATAATTATGTGTTTTGTTTTAACAACCCTTTTTGAGGCAATAGATACATCAAGTGTTAGCAGTCACAATGGAGAAGATTCAGGAGTTAACAAGAAACACATAGGAGAAAATATAACCATAAATACAACAAAATATTATCTCGCTATATGTGGATGCAGAGAGAGATCATTTAGAAAGCTAATGTAATAGTACAGGCAAGATTTTAGTTGGCCTGGGTTAAAGTGATCATAATAAGATACAGAAAAAAGAAAAGACTAAAAAGATAGGTGTTGAATCAACAGGACTTAGTCATTGTTCACAGTCAAGATAGAAGTAAAAAATAACTCAGATTTCTCTCCTCAGTAACCTAGTAGATAGTCTTAAAATTTGTGGAGAATGCTGAGAGAGATGGGGAAGATGATGTATTGTTTAATTTGAGGTGCATGTAAAACAGCTAAAAAGAGAAGTAAGCAATGAAATATGTCACTCTGCAGTTTAAAAGAAAGTTCTCAACTGAATATATAACTTTAGGAAGCATCAGAGTGTTAGTAATGATTTCAACCAAGCAAGTAGATGAGATCACCCAGAGTTAAAATTTAAAAGGAAGAAAAGGTGAATAAGATGTTTAAGACAGAGCATCAAGGAGCTAACTTCCACATTAACTCATCAGGTAAAGAAGGAAAAGCCAGTAAAGGAAACAAAGAAGGAGTAGCCACAGAGATAAGAAGAAAGTCAAGAGAGAATGTGGTAGTCCGGAAGACCATAAAAGACAGTATTTTAAGAAAAATATTATGATCAACTCTGTGTTATATATTCTGTCATCTGGAAACTGAAGAATTGCTGCTTGTTATCCTGTGCTTCAAAACAACTCTCTGGAAAATAGCTCTTCTGGCCTGAAATCACTTAATCCAGAATAGACATCTTAGCTTCTTCCATCATCCCTCTTTCCTAATTTGGTGAAAGATAAGCAAATAAGATTTTTAGTCTTTGTTCAGCCAAAATAGAAAACCTGATCCAAATAAACTGATGCAAATCTAAGTGTATTTCAATCTAAGTTTATCAACTTAAAAAATATAATTTGTCTGACCCTTTGATGTGGACACAGATCAGGATTAATCAGAGATCCTAGTTACTTAAAAGTAAAGGTGTTTAAGAACCAAATTTGAAAATATAATTTAAACAAGATCTATTCTATCAATATTCCATCTAGCTTACCCCTTTTTCTTACCAGCTCCTCCATAAAATACCTAGTTTATTTACTCTTTAGTCTATTTTAGAAGTCCCTTGGTTCTAATTATACTTGTAATTGTAAACAAATAATATTAATTTTATGTGTGAATCAAGTTATCAGCAATTTTATTACTATAATTACTATATTACTATATTTCCTATCTTAACAGAACTTCCCTTGACCCTATATTCCCTTCCAGGTACTATCTCATTTTTCTTGCTCCTCTTCACAGCAAAATTTCTTGAGGAAGTTGTCTTTAGTTGCTATGGCCACGTTTTCAATTGACATCCTCTTTTAAATCTATACTAATCAAGTTTATAGCTCTAATGTTCTATTGAGATTGTTCTTACCAATTACGTCCATGTTATCAAACTTAACAGATACTTCTCTCTTCCTTCCTTGCTATGACTTTTTTTTACAGCATTTGACACTAATGCTATGCTATCCATGACTTTTAAACCATTTTTACTCTTCATTCCTGAAACACATTCTTCTGATTTTCTTTCTCAGTGGTAATTTTTTCTTAGTGTCTTTTGTTGGCTCTTATTCCCCTCTTAGATCTTTAAATGTGTGGAATGTCCAAGGCCTTGTGGCTATGTTGTGAACCCTTTCTGCTCTTTTTCTTTACAGCTCCTCCTTCCCGGTGACTTAGTTCCCATGGCTTTAAATATCTTCTGGATATCTTTGTCCTTATATTCCCCTAAAACTCCATACTCATTTAACCATCTGTCAATTTGGAATCCCCAAACAGAACTCAAAAGAGCATCTCAAACATAACACTGCCAGATTCCTGATTTCTTCACCCAAACCTGTTCCTCCCCAGTTTTTTTCTGTCTTAGAACACCATGATTTATTTAGGAATTATCTTTGATATCTTTTTATTTCACACTCCACCACACAAATCCAATCTATCAGTAGGTTCTATCAACTCTATCTTCAAAATGGAACACAAATCCATTAACATTTTCCATCTCACTACTAAAATTCTAGTTCAATCTACCAACACCTCTCTAATGGATGACTTCAATCATCTCCTAACTTCTCTGTGCATTAATCTTGTACCCTACAAACCATTCTCCACCAAAGATTGTCCACACACACACAAAATATAGTATCATGTTCCTTCCATGTTTAAACCACACAATAGCATCCTATCACATTTAAAACAGTACCTAAACCTCTTTCTTCCACAGAAAAGAGATGAGATGCCTTGTTTCATCTTTTTGGTCTAAATTGTTGTTCTAAAAAGGTTACTGGTTTGAACTAGTACCCAGATCTTCTGACTCATAGTCTAGTGATCCTTACATGGTACTATTTTATCTCTATCATTCAGCAACTTCTTACGGAACTCTTATTTAAAATCTGAGTTAGTGTTACAGTTTATAAGTGCCCTTGGCATTTAAAATCCAAAGGTGATGTAAAAATACAGACTAAAAGACCAAGACTTTAAGCCTTGAAGATAAACATAACTCTTAAGCTTTATGTTTTCTGAGAGAATAAAACACTAAAGCATAGATTCAAACATGTTTAAGTAGAAAAAAGAAATATTGCAAGGGCAAAAATCAAGTCTTCATAATCCTCCCACCCTTGTGACTCTAATTCTTATTAAGCAAAGTCAAATAGAAGAGAAACTGCTGTCTTACCACTTTCCAGACAGGGGTTTTAAGTCATACTTCAAAACTTTATGGTAAATATTTCATATACGTGAGTTTCAGATATATATATATATCACAGAAATAAAAAAGTTATTTTGTATTGCAACACTTTCGATTCTCTACACACTGTAGTCTTGCCATCTTGGTTGTATGAAAAATATTATGATTTTTTCTGAGGTATATAACTAAAGTGTATTAATTCTGCTTCATCACAACTAATTAAGTCTGACACACAGAAAAGGAAGACTAAAGTGATTAAAGAGATTGAATAAACAGAAAACTCAATAGGAATTTGAAAACATCAATGAGGAAAAATAAGGCGAAAACTAACTCTAAGAAATAGACAAAAAAGTTCAGGTGGAAATATAATAAAAGAAGAAATTAAAAGAAAAAATGGAAGAGAGATGAATTAGTAAGGACAGGGAAGTCAACATAAAGTTTAATTTTCCAGTTCAAGCACTGTGTAATTAGGTAAGCAAAGTGAGAACTGTTCTACCAATAACCTTCAAACCAACCTTGAGAGACCTTATTTCCAGACAAAGAGTTCCAAATCATACCTTAAAATTTCCAGCTGTGTCAAATAATAGATATTAGTAACTATCAGGTGTGTATCACAGAAATAAAAATAGTTGATTATAGGTAACAATTTTGATTCTCTGTACTATGTATTTTTGCTGACTTAGTTGTTTTAAAAAAACAAGAGTAGCTGCAGATTACTAAAGAAGAAATCCACACAATATATTAATGTTAGTAACACTAAGCTGCATCCCAAATCTTATGATAATAGCAAATTTATCATGTATTGATAAATTTGCATCTTGAGATGCACAGGGCTAATCACTCTTCAGGATTCCTAGAGATAAAAAAGGTCACGCAAAATTAAACAAAAACACTCAAGAGAAATAACAATTAGCACCGTTATTAAGTATTATACATACAGAAAAAACACATACAGAAAAATAGATACACACAATTTTTTAAAAATGAGGCTGGGTATGGTGGTTCATCCTATAATGCCAGCCCTTTAGGAGGCCAAGGCAGGAAGATTGCTTGAGGCCAGGAGTTCAAGGCTAGCCTGGGCAATGTAGTGATAACCCATCTTAACAAAAATTAAAAATTAGCTGGGCATGGTGGCATTCACCAGTAGACCTAGCTACCCAGGAGGCTGAGGTAGGAAGATTGCTTGATCCCAGGAATTAGAGGCTGCAGTGATCTATGACTGCATTTCTGCACTCCAGCCTGGGTGACAGAGCAAGACTCTCAAAGAAAAAAAAGAGACTATTTCTATAAATTTCTTATAAGTGAAAAAATACAGTTTAAAAACTCCTCTTGGATTTTAAACCAAATCTCTCAATGCCTACAGCACCTTTGCAGGTAAATACTACAGTCAAAATATACCAGGATGATTTACAAAAACTCTGTCTCAATTCACTATGTATTAAACATATTCCTGTCTATTCCTCCTAGAAATGAGAGTCAGTAAGAACCTACTGCATTTTCTTATCACGAGGAGTAGAGAACATAAACCATATAGACAAACTCAAGGACAAAAGTAGAAATCAAGTGAAAACAGTCAAGGAAGCTGAGTGTTCCATATACTTTACATTACCTTATATAATCTTGTCCACATACAATTAAATACTCTGTTGGTGGTGGAGGAGGAGACTACTGAAAATTTATTCCAAAATTTAGCAGTTCTTAAAAGTGTAATCCAATGCCCTCAGTAGGATCCAAAAATCCCTTTCAGAGGAGCTCCGGGGTCAGACCTATATGCATGATACTAAAATGTTATTTGCCCTTTTAATTCTCATTCTCTCAGGGTGTACAGTGGAGTTTTCCAGAGGCTAAATTATGTGTGATATCTTGATATATTGAATACAGAAGCTGTATTCCACTAAGTTAGACATTAATGGAATTTCCCCAGGATGTAAAATGATGTCACTTTTCTCGCTAGATTTTTCTTTTCTTTTTTCTTTTTTGAAATATGCTATACTGTTTTCCATTGGTGCAAAACAAATAACCATATGTTTAATAGCTTTAAAAGGCATATATCTGTTATCTTACAGTTTCCATAGGTCAGGAGTCCAAGTACGGTTTAAATGATCCTCTGATTCAGGGTCTCAGAAGGCTGTCATCAAGATGTCCACTGGACCACGCTTATTTCTAGAGCTCAGAATCCTTTTACAAGCCCATGTGATTGTTGGCATGACTCAATTCCTTGTGGCTCAAGGATTTAGGTCCTCACTTTCTTGCCTGCTGTCAGAGAGGTGCTATTCAGCTACTAGAAGCCCTCCACAGATCCCTGACACATGGCTCTCTCACAGCCCTTTTGCAACATGGCAGTTTACTTCTAAACCAGCAGAAGAATCTCTTTGCTCCAGTTGAAGACATAATCTCATATAATGCAATATAACTATATAACTGACTCTCCCAATATCTTTGCCATACTCTACTAGCTAGAAGCAAGTCACAGGTTTTATGCATACTTAAGGGAAGGGCAAGACTCATTGCATATCAACTTAGAATTCTGTCTACTGTATACAGTTAATTGTCATACAGTTGGTTTACTGTTATTTTAAATAAAAATAAAATTAAAATGTGAAAAATACATATTTTAAAAATTGTTATCAGTTGTTATTTCTAATATGGCAAAAATCAATAAATATAATCCACATAAACAAAAGCTCTTTGAGGTCTTCAAGCATTTTTAAGACTGTAAAGAGTCCTCAAGACCAAAAAGTTTGAGAATCACCACTTTAATCTAAGTTACCTCTTACATTTGACATATGATGACACTAATATTAAACAAAATAAGCAGGAGTCAAATTCCCAATATAAAAGAAATTTGAAATTATGAAAATTATTCAAGTTATTCATTTATTCCATATCATTTAGCATGAAAATTTGGAATATATTAATTATTTTTATAAATAAATATTCCACACCCAATCTCATACTGTATTTCAGAGAATTCCATAAGCTATGTCCTTGAGTAGATAAAAATAGGGTAGGTTATATGCACAGTTAGGGCAGGGATTGTTTATCTACAGTAACAAGCAGGAAGGCAGAGAATATGAGTGCAGATGCTTCAATGTAAATGAGTAAAAAAACTCAAAGGTTCCACCATGATGCTGAATTCATGTTATTATGAATTGACCAATTTAAATGCCTGAATCCTTGGAAATTAAAAATATGCAATAGGAGAATGTATCTTCATCTTTATTAAAAGTGTTGATGCCAACTTCCCCCTACCTTTTTTCTGTTTTAACTCTAATGAGGTGGCTAGACCTTGTATGAACCTTTAAAAGGCTGTTTCTGTTCCTTAAATTTCAGCAATAAACAAGATCAATTTAGTGGCTAGCTCTTTAGTCTCACTCTTCTTCCCCTTTGCTCCTCCAAAGGCTACTTTGGAAATGGTTCATCCCAGGTCCGTCTTAGCACATTGGCTGTAAAAGAGAAAAGTATCCAGTATCAGAACTGCTTCACTGGTATGTATTGGGAGAGCCAAAGGGTAAGGGGAAAGGTGGGTGAAAAGTCAGCATATAGCATTAATATTGCTATAAAAGCCCAACTAGAGGCAATATACTCCCACAGTCCACTATGCAGACTCACACATATACTTCTACTGCCAATATATCTATAAAATATCTGTGAAAAAGTATTATATGAGCATATAGGCAAATATTAGTTAAGAATACCTTACAATTTATTAAATTTTATGTTTTTAATTGAGTAATCTAAGACACACATTAGTGTTGGAATGAATTAGAATCTCAAAAATGGTCATTTGGATGTTAAAATTCTCTCCACAACAGCTTAATGAAGAGTGGTACTGGATAATAAAACCATCACCATTGGCTAACAAATATTCCCATTTTAATACCTTACTAGCTTTTCATTGCTTCTAATCTTACTACTAAAGCATTTTCCTTGATACAATTATCAATACCAAAATATATTTTACAAATGAATTTATGGCACTAAAAGAAAGCTTGTTAAAAATGAATCTACAGATATTGTCAAGAAATAGTAATAAGCAGCGTCTCGGTAAATTAAATGTCACTGATTATGACATTGGATATTGGCTTAAAATGGTTAAAGTATGACTGAAAAGCAAGTGCTTTAAAGGCGGACACTCTGGTGAAGTCATATCCTACAGGAAATGAATAACAGCTTACCTAGACTTTAAATAAGAAGGACAAAACAAGTGGATAGTGTACTAAAAGGCAAAACTTCCGCAAGGTAAAGGAAAGTGACAATGACTGAATTTCTCTAGATGAAAATTTAAAAGTCACTAATTCTACCCTGAGACAACAAGAAATGATCATTAAAATTATACCAATGGTAATGGCAGATATAAAGGTGGGTTGAAATTGGAATTAAATATAGGTGTAAGATTACAGATTAGGATGGAACATGAAAAAGGTTAAGTTGAAAAAGAGTATAAAAATGCCTATTCTGTCTCAAATATTTTAAAAGGAAAAGAAAGAATACTTTTTAAATGATTATTACTTAGATATCCCTAGAATAAATACAGCTACCAAGGCTATATATTTACTAGTCTGGAAAAACAGCCATATGCTCAAGGATAAGTAAATAACCTGAATGGGTCTATAAACCATTGAAAAAAACTGAATTCGTAGTTTTTAAAGACATAGGTACAAGAAAACTCCAGGCCCAAATGGCAACAGAGGCAAATTCTATCAAACATTTAAGAAGATAGAAGATCATTTCCTAACTTATCTTAGGAGGCCAGCATTCCCCAGATTAAACCAATGATGTTACAAGGAAAGGAAACTACATACAACTCTCCCTCATGAACATAAATTTAAAAAATTTCAAACAAAGTATTAGTAAATCCAATCCAGCAATGCATAAATAGAATAATATCATCATGACAAAGACAAGTATCCTAGGAATGCATGGTTGATACAGCATTTGAAAACAATCAGTATAAATCACCATATAAAGAGACTAAAGAAGAAAAACCATGTGATCATTTCAATAGAGGCATAAAAAAAGTGAATGATAAAATTCCATAGCCATTTATGAAAGAATTCTCAGCAAATTAGTAAGAGAAGACAATTTTCTCAGTCTAATAAAAGATATCTATGGAAAACCTAAAGCTAACATCACATTCGATTGTGAAAGACTCAAAGCATTCACCCTAGGATTGGAAAGAAGGCAAAGATGTTACTCTCACCACTTCTATCTAACATTGTAGTGGAGACTCTATCCAGTAAAATAGGATAATAAAATGGAAATGAAAAGTAAAAATAAGGCTTTTTTTTTCATTATAAGTGATACAACCATCTATGCAAAAAATACCAAAGAATTAAAAAAAAAATCACAGCATGGTAGTATCACAGGGTAGAAAATAGATCAGTAAGATAGAACAGAGAGTTCAAAAGTGGCCCAATTATATATGAGTGCATTATAAACAGAGGCAGTACCAAAAACCAGTGATGTGAGAATGGTTTGTTTAACAGCTTCTGCTGGGAACAGTGGCTCACTATAAGGGAAAAATAAACTTGAATTCATACTTCATCATATCCACAAGTGAACACTGAATTAATTTAAAATATATATGAGAAAAGTAAAAACTGTAAAGCTGGTAGTAGAAGTGTAAAAGAGTATTTCTAGGAATCTCTGAATAAAGACTGACTTCTTAATCATAACTAAAAGGCACAAACTATAAATTTTAAAAAGTAATGAATTTTACTACATCAACATTAAAATGCCTGCTAAAGAAACAACAGACAAAAATGATATAGAGCTAATTTTTTCAAATTGACAAATAAATACTTCTTAGTAATGGTAATCCAATATGTATACAAGGGGATCCTCAGTTTCAAGGTAATGAGGAAACTGCAAATTAAAACAAAAACACTCCCTCATATCCACCAGATTACAAACACATAAAATTCTTAGTAATATCAAATATTAGTAATGATATGGTATATCACAAACCCCTAAGCACTTTAAGTAGAAAGAGGCATTCTTGAGAACAAAACTAGTGAAATAAGATATACATACCCTATGCCACATTAATTATACACCTACATACACAGACTACAGAGAAAGTCTTACATAGGTCCATAAGGAGACATGTACAAGGATGTTCACTGACTCATTATTTGTAGTAGTGAGTTCTGACATAGCCTAGATTGTCCATCACTATTGGAATGTCAAATAAAATAAAATATAATTATAAACACAAGGGAGTATCTATTAATTTTCTATTGTTTAGGTAAAAAAAAATACCACCAATGTAATGTTTCAAAACACAAGTTTGTTGTCTTACACTTCCGTAGGTCAGAAAGTCTGGTAGAGGTTTCACTGGACTAAAATTAAGATGCCAGCCAAGTTTCTCATTGGAGATTCTAGGTGGGCCAGGGGGAGAGAGGGCAGAATATATTTTTTGCTCATTTAACTACTGGCAGAATTTACTTCCTTGTGGTTGTAAGACCAAAGTCCCCATTTTCTTGTTGGCTATAAATTGAGGGAGATTCCCCGCTTCCAGAGGATGCCGAATTCTTTGACTAATGGTCCCCTTCCCCCAACTTCCAACTCAACAATAGGCATTTTAGTCCCTTTCCTGCCTTGAATCTCTCCTCCTTCTTCTATCTCATCTCACTGACCCAGCCAAAAAAAAAAAAAAAGTTTTCTACCTTTAAGGCTTCATGTGTTTATATTAGGCCCACATAGACCATCTAAATTTTCTCAAGGTCCCTAACCTTAGTCATGTCTGCAAAGTCTCTTACCAGGTAAAGTAACATACCCCAGGGATCAGGGTATGGACATTTTTGGAGGCCATTATTCTGTTTACCACATTATAATGCAGCAGTCTTGAACAACAAACTGATATTCCTACACGAATGAATCTTTTAAAATGTAAGATCTAAAGGACCATATCCTTCATGTAATTTAAAACACATAACATACACAAAGCAGCATTGCGTATTATGCAAAGATACATATTTAAGTGGGAAAAAAAAACACAAATCACTGAAGTGCCATAAACTGACAAATGATTAACAAACCTCGCTGTATCTGAGAACCAAAATAAAATAAGAGTGACAGAAGAAAAACTGATAATATAGGAATGTCTATACCACACAAACTTGCTTTCCTGCTATTTTTACACAATGCTGTATCTTCTATCTTTTCAAGTTCCTTTATTAAAATTTTGTTGGTTTTAACAAATTTACAAAATTTCTCCCAAACTTCCCTATTTGGTTCCATAATTTAAATTTGTTAATGTACAAAAGTAGTTCTCTGACTACGTATTTCTAAATTATATTTTCTATTTTATGTATTTCTAAATTATATTTTTATATATTTCTATATGTATTTCCAAATATTTTCTTACATTTATATTTGCCCATTTCACATATTTATGCTTATGTAACTATATCATTAATTCTGACTTACTAGATTATAAATTCATATGACATAGAGACTCTTCTATTTCTCCATATAATCTGTTATAAATAAAGTATATACTCAATAAACATTGTTGACTAAGTACCTGTAGTAATATTTGCTGCACTATGATTCCATTGGGAACTTTTAATAAGTCTAACAAGTATTGGGCAGCACTGTACAAGAGATATCACATAGAAAGCCACTAAGAAGAATAGGGAGACCATGTAATTTATTGTCAACTCCAGGACATTTTTGAGAGTGAAAAGGGTGCTCTTAATAATTATGCCAAGACAACATGTATAAGCCAGGACTAGCAATGACAAACTGGGACATAGGTCATGTTACCCAAAAATAGATAGAAGAACATGGGGGGAAAAGCAAGACATTTAAGCAAATTATTTAAAATGAAGCTAAAATGTGACAGGTCAAAGCAAATAGGCATAGGAATTTCTTTTAACATACACTAATACACTTAAAATCGTCTAGCATTATTGCAAGTTTCTAAGAAAAAATAGAATACTGAAGATCAATCTTATATGTAGCAACAAGTAGTTTAATTCTTTTATGTATGTTAACATGGTTTGCAAAGACATTAGGGGCAAAATGAGGCTAAGGGGCAGGAAAAAATTACCATATTCTTTAAGTAAATTCCGTTTTTGTAAACACAGGATAATTGTAACAAGTAAAAGATATAAAGAGGATAACTGGTTAGCTACTAGCTTTTTCAGTGATTTAATTCATTTCAATTCATTCTAATTCAACTAATACTCAATTTCTAGAACCTTAACTAGGTATGTATAGACGCAAAGATGTAAAAGATAGTATGCCCTCAAGTTGTTCGAAATTGAGTAAGAGAAAAAAGAAACATTGACAAGTATACTGAAGATCAGACGATGGTAAGTACATTAATAATGGTATCCTTTATAAGCAAAAATATAATTCTTGCTAGAAAAAATACAGAAAAGGTTCATGTAACTAGGAATACTTGAGTTAGGCTTTGAAGAAAAAGGTAAGATTTAGGCCGATATGCCAAGGCACAGCCTCACTTAACAATTTTGGAACTTGCTATTCCTCTGCCTAGAGTGCCCTTCCCTCAGATACCCACACATCTTGCTTCTTCACTTCCTTCAAGTCTTAACTCAGTCTTAAGCAAGGCCTTCCCTAACATCCTATTTACAATTGTAAACTGTTTCCCCATTAAAACTCCCTTTCCCTTCTCCCATGTATTATTATACTATCTTCCTCCACAGCACTTGTCAGTAGAACCTCAGAGGTGCAGAACTCCAAGTTGTGCCGCTCACATCTAAGTGAATTGTGCCCCCTGGAGTTCTGCTGTGCACAGCCTGGACAGTCAAATGCACAGGACTGAAATTACCCTCCTATCCAACATACTAGTTATTTCTTATTTCTTTGTCTTTCCCAACTAAAAAGTAGTTTTGTCTATTTGTTCAGAGCTACTCTAAGCATCTAGAAATCTGACACACAATCAATACTTACTAAATATTTGTTGAATTAATACATACATAACTAGAATCAAATTCTAGATAAGAAAAAGCATGAGAAAATACTTCAAGTTTTAGGTATGAAAGAGTTTTTAACATGCATTAGTGATCTGCTGAGGCTAGATTACAAGGGAAAGGAAAAAAAGTGATGTGAGAAAGGGGGAATAATAGGCTTTTGAGTTAGAAAAACCTATGTTCCAATGGAAACGCTATCTCTAATTTTGGTATGTTAAAAATTATTTTAATATAAAAAGGTATTTACAACATTTTATGGGAATTAAATTACATACATTAATTTTTCTCACAAAGCCTAGAACATTGTAGGTACTTAGTAAATTTTCATTTCCCTTAGAAAGCTAACAATTTGAACTTCAAGTGCAAAATGGGAAGGCATCAAAAGTGAGCAAATAATGACTTCATCATAACTGCATTTTCATATCACAGTTCAGAAGACGAGGTAGAAAATGGAGCGAAGTAAATAAAGCTGAAAAGCAGGAAGCCAGAGGAAGAAAAATATATTGTGGGGAGTTGAAGGGGAAGGGGATGAAATTAATCAAAATCATAAATATATACATATTATAAAAATCAAGAGGAAGAAGATTAGAAAATGATACCGAAGTATCTTTACTTGACCAGAAGAATGACTGATGGTGCTATCAGATGAGCTAGGGGATGACAAAGAAGCTGTTACTTTTGGAGGAAGTATATACTTACATTTTGAACATCTTGATTTGCAAATATTTGTGGAACAAAAGGTAAGGCTATAAAACTTGCAGTTGTAAATACAAGTCTAGTACTTGGAAATCTCAGAACTAGAGATAAACATTTGAGAATAGATATCATATTTGAATATGAAACGCAGTAATACATGTGAAGACTTGTTTTCTACACTCTCTGCAGCTAGTACAGGTGGAACAGAATTGCAAATCTTTTGGTTTTAGGATGCACGTTCGCCATCTGGTGGGAAGAACGATAAATACAGGCTTATTCTTTTTTTAAGAATAAGACAGCACTTTGGGAGGCCGAGGCGGGCGGATTACGAGGTCAAGAAATCAAGACCATCCTGGCCATGGTAAAACCCTCTCTCCACTATAAATGCAAAAATTATCCGGGCGTGGTGGCATTCACCTGTGGTCCCAGCTACTCGGGAGGCTGAGGCGGAAGAATTGCTTGAACCCAGGAGGGGGAGGTTGCAGTGAGCCAAGATTGCGCCACTGCACTCCAGCCTGGCAACAGAGCAAGACTCTGTCTCAAAAA
>PVKP010009229.1:0-69186 GCA_004027715.1 Plecturocebus donacophilus | reverse complement strand
TCCTCAGCGCTTCCAATTGCTGCTCTCCTTGTGGGGATGGGACCAGCCGAGCCTTTGGGCACTCAGTCCCGTACACTCCGCACTGAGAAGTGCCGCGTCGGCCAAAAGAGTCGCGCTGGCAACCCGTGTGGCTCCTTCGCCGGGAATCTCCCAGTCTGTGGGCATCAAAAATTCGTCTGCAATGGCAGCATCCACTCGCTCTCTGCACTTTAACTGGGAGCTACAATCCTGAGCTGCTGCTACGTGGCCACCTTGGATCTCTCTCCGAACCAATATTTTTAAAATGACCAATGTATTATGCTATGAATTTATGCATGGGTAAGAGATCTTTTCAAAATGCAAGGTATTTAATGGATCTTAATGTGATAGTATCGTAAGTTCATTGACATAGTTTTAGATTCTATCTGGCAACTAAGCTTTAAGAAACTACTTGTTGAATTTTAGTGTGTAATTAAATGATAATATCCAAATTATCTGAAAAGGATATTAGAGTACTTCCCTCTTTTCTAATTACACATTTGTAGTCAATCATAGTATTTTTTTCATACACATAAGTCAAAACAGAATGTCAGAACAGATTGATTGCAGCAGACATGGGAATACAGTTTTGTCTTTTATTAAGCTAGATGTGTTTTTAAAATCCAAGTGCAAAACTCTACTCATCAAATTTTTAGAAAATAGTTATTTTTCATAAAAATTATTACATTAACTTGTAACAAAATTTATTTTTTAAATAAGCATTTTTAAAATTCTGTTTTAATTTTTGCTGTGGTAAATATCAATAGATACAACACACATAAATAAAAGCTCTTAAAAGTTCTCAATAATTTTAAAGCATATAAAGAGGTCCTGAGATTTAAAAAAAAGTTTGGGAATTGCTGGTCTACAAACAACTCTATAATACAGGTAAAATTATATTTCCATCTTATAGTTGATGGAACATAGGCTTAAAAAGATTAAGTAACTTTCCCAAAGTCAAATAGCTTGTGCATTATAAAGCTAAGATTCAAACCCCAGCAGACTGATTTCAGAACTTACATTCGTTGCCACTGTACTCAAAATACCTCCCAGTATTTAGAAAGCACAGAAAACTCAAGACAGCTTCCACTTAGAACAGACTTTCTTTCATATCCTCTAAGTTCATTTTTTATTTTACTGACCCTAGTTTCTTCTCAGTTCTGAAGACGTGAGTCAGTTTATATGCAGAGCTGTATGAAAGTCAGATGAAATGCAGCCCAAAGGAAGGAACTGTGGAGAGAGAATTATTTTAGACCCATTTGTGTATGTCTTTCATTTACTGTAAGTAGGACAAGGAAAGGAGATCTGAGGCAGAACTTAGTGGGCTGGGGAAGGTTGGCTCAGTTGGCCAGGGTGGGTGACAGGAAGATCCAACTCAAGGATTGGGGTTTGCCCTGCTTTACATCTTTAGGTCAGAAATATCCCAAAGATGGCACTTCTGCATCTTACTCCATGGCAGGCACTGACAATCAGCTATAACCCTCTTTCTCACTGGGCTCAGGGGCAGCCTCAGTGTCCTTTTCAAAGCTGGGTCCCCTATAGGCACCTCTGCATTAAACATGTGACATAGATAATAAAACCTGATCACCATTCTGGCTTTAGGTTGTACACGCAACCCCATCTATGCAGCTGGTGTATCTCAGACAAGCACAGAGCCCATCATAAGGCTGTGTGTGACTCATTCCTCATATTGGAAAGGCAATTCCTGGCCTGTCTGTGGAGTTTTCACTGGTTGCATTAAATTGGGAAAGATTTGCATAATTTTCCTCCTATATATACGGGATTGAAGCTTTTTTGTTGTCCATGTTCCTGTAGACAGAAGGTATACTAGTTAATAACATGGGATCTGGAGCCAGATTATCTGGGTGTGACTTTGCAGTGGTATTGTAAGGATTAGATGACTTTACATAAGCAAAATACATTTCACAGTACCCAGCATAATGTTCATATTAACTATTATTATTATTGGCTAATATCAGCTATTATTATTCTTATTACACTATTCCTTACTTAGGAAAATATCAATAATTTCAAACAAGAAATTGCAGATTACCAGTTCCAGTGACAGGGAGGTTAGGTATTGGTCGTTATTCTCTTATTGAAAATAACCAAAATAAATGGATAGAATATGAAAAATATTTTTCAAATTCCATCATTGTGTCAGCAAGAGAGGAAGGCATCCACAGAGGTTAAAAATTAAGTGAAAGTGGGCACCTCAAGGGCAAGTGAGCATCAAAAGATCTTGTCTAAGAGTATCTGACAAACCTTGATAGCCTTGAAATTTTGTTCTGATGGATGGACAGGACTTAGAAGACAAGGGATAAAGCCTAAGGTTTGTCTAAGGTGAGGATCTAATAAGAGACCCACAAATAAAACTGAGACACCAGAGAGCCGTGTCCTCAGTTTAAGGTTAAACAAAAACAAATCTGTCCTGTAGAATTGGAAAGCAAGGAAACTCATCTGGCTTCACCTTGGTGTTGGGGGAAAGAAGAAAAATTCATTCTGACAATTTATAAGTAGATCAGTCTTCTCAGAGATTTGAGGATAAATGTAAAGTCTGAGATGCAAGAAGAAATGGTGATCAAATATGTAATCAAATATAAGTAAACAGTGATGATATAAAATAACAACCATAATTATAATTCTCAATTGGCGGAAAAAAATCAAAACAAGATAGAACTGAAATACTATGCAGATATAATATTTAAGTTCAGGGAGTGGCATTAATTATATTTAAACATTCTAAGGTCTTTATAGTGTTTGAGAGAAGGGTAAAAATATTTATGAAATTTAGAGCTTGTTAAGTATGCCTATAAAATAAATTAGGCTCACTAAAAGAATAGGTATAATGAGCTCTCCCTTTCTTGAACACCTCTTGAATTCTTCTCAAGTATGATGGGTACTTAAGTTGTATTATCCAAGTCCTTGCAGTTAGGTCATAAAGGGAAGCAAAGGTTCTCACAATATAAAATATTCATTAATGAACTGATAATAATAAAATTAGTCCTCCTATAAGCATCCTTCCCCATTTTTTCTGCGTCTATGATTGTAAGTATTTGAATGCAAAGTAAATTGAACTACTAAGTAAAACTGAAAATCTTGTAAGAGAGTTAAGATATCAAAAATTTAGTGAAAGTGCAATTAGAGAAATACTTAAATTGCACTTAAAGCTTTTGAAAAAGGAGTATTTGGCAGAGTCAGATTGGTTAACAGCTGAAGAAGAGTGAATCAACTGAGATAACGTGACTAGACGGTTCAAAGGAGAATGATTTTGAAACATAAATATTAAGAAAGCCCTTGAGAAAACTGATGAATCTTACTGTCTCTCTAACTGTATTAACTATGGAAAAAGCTAAGGTGCTGAAAAAGTGACACCCAAATACCATAATTTAAAGATGAAAGAAGTTTGTATCTCATGTAACCATCTAGCTTTTTAAGGTCAATCATGGGTCCAGATTCCCTATATCTCTGCCTTCTCTCTTTTCTTAAACATTTTATTTATTTATTTATTTATTTAATTGCATTTTAGGTTTTGGGGTACATGTGAAGAACATGCAAGATTGTTGCATAGGTACACACATGGCAGTGTGATTTGCTGCCTTTCTCCCCATCACCTATATCTGGCATTTCTCCCCATGCTATCTCTCCCCAACTCCCCACCCGCCTTTACGGCAAACCAACATCTCTGCCTTCTCTTAAGGAGTGATGCTTATTTGCATAGTCAAGAGCTGAATCATATGGCATATCCATGTTTTAGTACAAAAAAAGGGAAAAAAGAGAAAGTCCAGGGCAAGCAATTTCCTTTTAAACAAGTAAGAGAGAAGGTGTGTATATATCACTCCCCCCACATTCCACTGGAGAGAGAGAAATCACGTGTCCACACCCAACTGCCAGTAAATCTGGGAAATGTCTCTAACTGGATAACAAAGGGCCTAAGAATAAGGGGAGAATGGATTTTGGGCAAAAACTGATAATCTGTTTCATGAACACTTATGCAAAAATTGTGTGATCGTAGTCTGGAAAAAACATGAAGAAAAGAATGGTGTACATATAATTAGGTCTGATAAATGATGCCTACTCAAATCAATACCTGATTCATTCTTTAACTTAAAAGAGATCACACATATCAATACACACATTTCATAATTCAGATAAAATTATTTTTAAAAATGAATAAAACACAGTGAGATTTTACTAGGTTATGATGTGCTTAATAGCCTGTTTTATTTTTATATTTTCTAGTAGGATGATTAGAAAAATTCTTATTTCTTCTCCTATCCGTAGATGGTATGATTTTCCATCCATAATCTCTGAGTTCAAGAATTTTAACCAACCTAATTTTTGTCTTTCTATTTCTATTTTTAACCATTATGTATTTTGGTCTGAGATATAGCAATTTAATTTCAATTTGTGGTTCCTCTTTTTACTCTGGTTGCACCTAAGTTCTGGGGCCTTAGATGGCATCCAAGAATTATTTAAGGGAAGCTAGTCCTCAGCATTATCTGTCTAACCTAGCATTTGCTGAAACGGTCATTAGTCATTTATTTGGGCCTCATTCATTCAGAGAATACTTAAAACACCTAAATATGCCTGGTACTGAAAATAGTGTTGGTCAAGAGAAACACTTCAGTCCCTTTTCTTATGGAAGATAGTGTTTAGTAAATTTTGGTGCGTTGCAAAAAAATTCTTACCCAAGGGCAAAGCCAAGCATGCCCATGTGTAGAGAAAGTGGTCATTTAAAAAGCGTATCCCAAATGGGAAGAAAGTTAATGATAAAATGAAAATTTGTGGATTATTTATGATTTTTCATTTTCAATGACTTTTCCACTTCACCTATAACCTACGAAAATTGAGAATTGGTGATGTTTAGAAGTCAGGAAAGACTTAGAGAAGATGAGTATGAGTGAGAAAGTGTGACTTCTCTTTCTCCTGGGTAATTCCTCTTTTAGTGTTAGGGTGCCTGGAGAAGGTCTTCTGTAAACGTTCAAACTAATCCGGTAGTATTTAACCAACCTCTTACCACGTAACCTTCACTTCCTGGTTGCTGTGGATAACAAGGGGAGTATGAGACACAGTTCTGAAAGTTGGTTAGAGTCTCTATGCAAAGAAAAATTATAGCCAGGACAAGCAGGAAAGAGAACTACATTAATAAAAGAATACTGTGGCAGAAATAAAGCCAAACCATGAGAGGGACTAGTTTTCAGATTTGCAGAGAGGAAGGGATTCGCAGAGATGAGTGTCAGATGGGAGAACAGTGAGTGTGTGGTCAATTGATTGCAAAGGTGTGGCAAGAAACATGGTGGACAGAGGGTTTAGGTGGCAGGGAGAACAGGCTTGGCTGGAGCTACGGTTTGGGTAGAAAGTGATTCTGTAGCCATGCTCTCTCTTCATCTGCTCATGCTGCATAGCGTTGCAAACCTACTCCCATGTACCCAGTTTAATCGCATTACTCTTCACTATAGCTTAGGGAGTGGGAGCACTGGCTGTGCAGCCAGACAGACCTGAGTTTGTCTTACTCAGTGTCTAACCACTGCTTACTAGTGTCTAACCTCAGGGAAGTTACTTAACCTCTCTGAACCTGATTTTCCTTATTGCCTTGCACATTTCTGACAGTTTGATGAGTTACCACATGCAGTTAATAAGAGCAGCTGCCATGATTATGGCCTACCAATGAGGGGATGAGTGCTGGGACCAGGATGGTAGCACGAGGCATAAAATCGTGAAGTGTTTTAGTTTCAGACAGTTGTGAGTGTTCACATTCCAGCTGCATCAGCTGCATCACTTCCCTTCTAATTCCCACTCTGCAGGAATTAAATTAGATCATGAATATACAGTGTTCCACACAGGGCTGAGATACCAGTTAGTGCTTTTGGAAAATGTCTGTTTCCTTCCTCATCACTTATCCACCCTTGTTTATTTCTATATTCCTGAGCACACATCTAGTCTTCTAGTTTTGTGTTTGTGCATGAAGTAGGGCAATGGACACTTACTAGGATGTCTGGATAGTTCTGGTGAAACCTGTTGGCACAGTTTTGTTATGATCTTCTCTTTCTCTCTGACAATGTCCTAAGTTTGGACAATAAATTACCCTAGTGCTACCCAGGGCCTTTTACTCTCTAGTGATCTGGTGTGATCCTAGGCTGCCTTTTCTGAGGAGGAAATCACCTGGGGGCTTTGGGCTAGAGCATGTCGTTGCAGAGTTACTGCTGAGTTGACAGGCATCCCCCAGGCAACCCCCTCATGGATATCTTCTTCATCATCTGGGGGTCCCCAGGGTGAACTGTCCCGCTTTCTGCTTTCAGCCACCACCCATTCTTTCCCCTGGGGTTTCTGTCCTTTGGAGCTCTTGCTGGAACAAGATACAGACATAAGAGAGTTTCCCCAACCCCCTTTCCTACTTGTTTGTATTGTACAACACAATACACTCTTTTTCTGGTTGTGTAGGTTTCTAAGATATGTCTAGGAAAAGGAAGACAGGGCAACAAAGTCACACACAAAGAAAGGTTCCAACTCTTTATAACATATTAAAAGTTATCCTAACCTTCATAGGCATTTGAATAGAACTAGAGTTGGTCTTTCTTGGCCATCTTCACTGATTTCTCTCTTCCAGTGAACTTCTGAAATCCACCTTTACCTGATTGTCTTTTCTCTCTATTTTTATTCTTGGGACTTTATGCAATGGTTTCCTCACTATTTTCTTTAGCTTATTTTTGAAGGGGGGGGGACTTAGGTACTCAGTAAATATTATTTTCTAGAATGGTGGTAAGCAATAGAAATGAATTGAAATGGAACAAAGTTGTGCAACTAAGAGTTTTAAAGAAATGTTCATTCCCACCAAGAAAGAAACCCTGGTCTAGCCAGAATGAAACTCTAGGTAATAATACAACAAGTGTAAACGTTTGTTTAAAGCTGCATGCCAGGTACTTTACATGCATTATCTCGTCATCTCACAGCAACCCTGTCAACGGAGGTACTAGATACAGTCATTACACTCTTTCCCACATTTATTAATAAGAAAACCAAGGCTTCAAAAAGTTAGGTAATTTGCCCAGTTACTTCCATAATTCTCCTATTATGGCTGAAAGGCTTGAGGCAAGCTGGGATTTAGACTCAGGCAGCCTGTCTCCAAAGCTCTTGCTCTTAACCATTACATTAGACTGTCTCCCCAGACTGCAGAAACCAGAGACTCCACCCAGAGGTATAGCCAGACTTGAAATGGAGAAAGCCTCCTGGGGGGTGGGCCTTGGTTTGGGGTAGGAGTGGCTCTACATTACTGAAAAGAGGCACTACAATTTGATGATTAATTTCTACATGTCTCACCGTGGTCTTGCTTTTACCCTACTTCCTCTGATAGATTTTTGTGCCAGTTTTAATAATCATATTTCATTTTTCCTTTAATAGCTATTAAAAAGTCACCATTTTGGTGACTTTGCAGAAAGATCACCCTCCTTCCAACCTTAGTGGGCATTGGTTTTTCATTTTAATTCATTCTTGCCAAAGTATGTACTATGATGACAGAGGAGGAACCATATCACCAAAGACATTGATATGTTAGGATGCACTTTGCTTGATGGAAGAGGCTGCTGTACCTATGTGGGCTCAGGGAAAGAATTTTGTAGTCCCTAAAACCTCTAAATCTTGCTAATTTTAAACCAGTCCTTCCTCTGAGGTCAGTCTGGGGAAAGTGCTCATGAATACTCCCAGCCTTTGGCCTTCCAGTATCAAGACCTCAATTGTCTGATTGTATCGTGTGTGGTTATTTTTCTTTACTGATGCAACTGACTTTCCCTGATTAAGGTTGGGACTTTTTCCCTTTGGTCATTTCTGACCCTTTTGGTGAAGTTTTCATATCTTATCTTTTGCCTTGTATGTTTCCTTTACTTAGTCAGGCTTTATTTTAGGTTTCATTTAGTACTTCCTACCCACCCACCCATGGGAGAGTACCCATCATAGGAGATTAAGGTTTTCATTCTGATCTGTAGTCAAAACAATAAGAAGTAAGACAAGGACCATACACTGGTGGCCTATTGGAGGGAGAAAGTATACCTCCTTGATGGGTTCTTTTAGTTGGAGTAAATCCATGACTATAATGCTGCTGTAGCTTTGGAGATGACTGACTATAATAATAGCTAATGTTTATTGAACATTTATTATATGCTATGCCATGCACATTGCCTGCTTTGCCTCATTTAACCCTTACGTAAAGATTTGACAAGAAAACTTCCAACTTTAAGAGAGAAAAATCAAGGTTTGGAGAAATTAAGTGACATGCCCAAGGGTCATACAACTAGTAAACAGTGGTCCTAGGATTAGGATTCAGCAACCTTAACCTCTATGCTACTGCGTAAAGAAAAATATCACATAAAATGAGTTAGTCAAGTGCATAACCTCAGCCAAGTAGCATAACCTCTCCGTGCTTCAGTTTCCTTATCTATAACATGAGTAAAAGAAAATGACTCTTGGATAATTATTGTGGTGCTTATGTGAGGAGCTGTGCAACACTGAGCTCTTTATTTACAAACTGTCTCTCCCTATCTGCTCGTCTTTATTCTTACCCTTAATCTCAGTCAATGGCACCACCACGAAGTTACTCAGCCCAATGACCTACCAGTTATCATTGATGCCTTGATTTCTGTTACTTACCATATCTAATCCAGTAAGTCTTACTGCTCTGCCTCCAAAGTATATCCCAGATCTGATAATTTGGCACCATTCTTTTGCCATGGCTTAGAAGTCAAGTCACTTTACATCTTATCTGGGCCACTTTACATCTTATCTGACAGTCTTTCAACTTATCTCTTTGCTTTAACTCCTGTTCCCTTGTGGTCTGTTTTGCCACACAAAACCAACTCGCTTTTAAAAACATGGCTGGCACGGTGGCTCACGCCTTTAATCCCAGTACTTTGGGAGGCCAAGTGCTGATCACGAGGTCAGGAGTTCGAGACCAGCCTGGCCAGTATAGTGAAACCCCATCTCTACTAAAAATACAAAAAATTATCTGGGCATGGTGATGTGTGCCTATAGTCCCAGCTGCTTGGGAGACTGAGGCAGGAGAATTGCTTGAACCCAGGAGGCGGAGGTTGTAGTGAGCTGAGATTGTGTCACTGCACTCTAGCCTGGTGACTAGACTCCTTCTCAAAAAATTAAAAAAAAAATACACGATCTGAAATGACTCTACTAATTAAAACCTTCCAATGGCTTTCCATAAAGTTTATGATCCAAAGGCTCCATTCAGTCCAGCCCCTGCCTGCTTGTTAATGCTACGGCCTATCACTCACTTGCCCTTTACACCTGCTTTACTCTGCTGTAGCCACTTTCTTTTGTTCAAGCATGCCAAAGTTGTTTTTGTTGTAGGGCTCTCAGACTTAGCAGTACCAGTCCTACTGCATAGAATGTCCTTCCCCTAGCTCTTTCCCTGGCTGACCCATGTGAAGGCTTGGCTTCACTATCATCTCCTCAGAGAGGCCTTTGATGGCACAATCAAATTGATGCCCCTTCTTGTTACTGTCTATATAATTGCTCTGTGGGTTTTGGGTTTACTTTTTTATGTGAGTGTGAGTATGTGGGTCACAGCATTTAATCACTTCTTAATTGTCTTTGTCAGTTCAGGTGACTATAACAGAATCCTGTAGATTGGATGGCTTAAACAACATTTATTTTTCATAGTTCTAGAGAACTAGGAAGTCCAAGATCAAGGTGCCAGAAGATTCAGTGTCGGGTAAGGGCCCTCGTCGATTTGTAGATGACCACCTTCTTGCTGTATCCTCACATGGCAGAGAGATCATCTTGTGTCTTTTCTGATAAGGGCACTAATTTCATAGGAGCCCCACCCTCATGACCTAGTTACAATACCAAAGTTTCCAAATACCATCACACTGGGGATTAAGGCTTCCACATATGAATTTTGGGGGGACATAAATATTCAGTCCTTAACACTAAGATTATTAACTTGTCACTGCACACATTTATTGTCTGTTTTCTCCAACAGGAATATAAACTCTAAGAGGGCAGTTACTGTTATCTGCTCTTTAGTAGGAACTAAATAAATAGCTTTTAGCAATAAAAAATGTATGAATGAGCAAAGTAAGCAAAATTCAAAGCTTGTATGCAGTACCTTCCTATGTTTAAAACAGGTTAAATTCCTTTATCTTTTAACTGCTCCTGGAGTTTTTGCTAAGAGAAATAATTTGAGTCCCGAGATCCAATTCAGTTTTATCTGGGGGTTTAGAGTAGCAGAAGAAATTTTGCTTTTTTAAAAAAAATCTTTGTTTTCCCCAAGAGAACAATAGTTGAAGGTTGCCAGGTTTCTACTGCAAAGAACCACTTTGAATGAAATCCCTTTGTTTTTGGAAGGTGAACAGATGATCTTTATTATTTTTTTAATCTTTAAATTTTTAAAAAAAAATTTCAATAGCTTTTGGGGAACAGGTGGTGTTTGGCGACTTGGATAAGTTTTTTAGTGGCAATTTCTGAGACTTTGGTGCACCCATCGCCCAAGCACTGTACCCAATGTTTCGTCTTTTATCCCTCAGCCCCTCCTACCATTTCCCCTGAGTCCCCAAGTCCATTGTATCATTCTTATGCAGTTGCATCCTCAAAGCTTAGCTCCCACTTATTAGTGAGAACATACAATGTTTGGTTTCCCATGCCTGAGTTGCTTTGCTTAGAATAATGGTCTCTAATTCTATCCAGGTTACTGCAAATGCCATTATTTTATTCCTTTTTATTGCTGAGTGATATTCCATTTTATATATATATATATATATATATATATATATGCACACCACAAAATAGGATTGGGCAGAGGGTGGGAGCCAACTGATGTATATATATATATATATATATGTGCATGTGTATTTGGTGTGATATATATATATGTGATATATATATATATATATGGTGTGTGTGTGTATATATATATATATATAGAATATTATATAGAATTTCTTTATCCACTTGTTGATCGGTGGGCATTTGGGCTGGTTCCATATTTTTGCAATTGTGAATTGTACTGCTGTAAACATGTGTATGCAAGTGTCTTTTTCATATAATGACTTCTTTTCCTGTGGGTAGATACCCAGTAGTGGGATTGCTGGATGATATGGTAGTTCTGCTTTTAGTTCTATAAAGAATCTCCACACTGTTTTCTCTAATGATTGTACTAGTTTACATTTCACTAGCATTGTAAGTGTCCCTTTTTTACCACATTCATGCCAATAAAACAGATGATCTTTAAAGGTAGTCACTAATTTCTGGGGAAACCCAGGTGTTGTGAAATGGTCTACAAGCAAGTATTTCTTACTAGTGTCTTAAGGATTATATTTAAGTCAATAAAAACCCTGAGCTAATCACCCTTATGCAGTGATAAGGAATTGGAATATAATACAGTTGGCAGTTGGCTCCCATCCTCTGCCCAGCCCTATTCCCAAGGGAAATGATGCAGCTAAAGTTCTTTCAGTGAAAATGGGACGGTGTGAGGAGGTTAGAAAGGGCCAATTTTGTGATTAGTTGGGGCTTTCTCAGTTTAGTATGTAATCTATCACATATGTTTTATGTTTCTTATGGCTTTTATAAGTTTTTAGTATTAACCAATCTCCTACACAAGTAATAAAAGAAAGTGAAGAAACTTTTATTTTTCTAAGCAGTAACTAAGAGACCAATGAAAAATAATTTATATATATTTGCTAAGTTGGCAATAACCAAATCCCACATTTTACACATTATAGAGGAGCTTCAATGTAATGTAAGAGTTAGAGGTGGGAATGTTTTTTTTTTTTTTAATTTTAGGGGAATTTGTTTCTCATATCTGGGGCAGGGATAGAACGTTGGGTCATAGAAACTGAAAAGAGAGTGTAAAAGGAGAGGGGGCTTCTGAGTATAAGGAGCCTTGGAAACTTTTTCATTGGTAGGCACTGAGTTGGCTTTCCCACTGCCGTCTGGAAGTTGTGAGGAAGTGGGCGGTGGCCCTTGAAATGGTGTATTGAGTTCTTGGGTGCTGAAAGTAGTCATTTCTAGTAGCTGTGGAGGAGATCTAACTCACAGCACATAGGAACAAGCAAGTAGAGAGATCAGTCTGGAATATCAAAGTGATTAGATCACTGGAGGGACCTGAAGATTCAGGAAGAACAACAGTTTAGAGAGAGAACAGCTGACAGAGGTGACAAGTATCAGTCTGGACCAATTTGTGGAGCATGTGAGCTCTCCCTGGCATTCCCAGAAATTCCTGGGGAACTGCACTGAGGGGTGTGATGGCATTATCGTACCATGTGTGTTAGGGTCTATCTAGTCCAGCACTGTCCAATACAAATATCACAAGGCAAATAAATTTTGGCTGGGAGTTGTGGTTCACGCTTATGATCCCAATACTTTGGCAGGCTGAGGTAGGAGGATTGCTTGAGGTCAGGGGTTCAAGATCAGCCTGGGCAACATAGGGAGACCCAGTCCCCACAAAGAATTAAAAAATTAGCTGTACATGGTGGCATGTTCCTGTGTCCCAGCTACTCACGAAGATGCTTAAGCCCAGGAGTTCAAGGCTGCAGTGAGCCATGATGACGCCACTCCAGCCTGGGCAACAGAATGAGACCTTGTCTCAGAAATTCTTTTTATAGCAGCCATATCAAAAAAGTAAATAGAAACAGATAAATTAATTTTGATAGTGTTTTATTTACCACAATTGATCCAAAATATTATCATTTAGATACATGGCACTAGCCTAGTCATTTGCTGATAAAGCAGCTCTCTGAAAAAATATATAATGCTTACCAATTTCCATGGTATGAATACTCTCATCATGGTCAATTTTAAGCTACAATAATGATAACTAACAATTATTGAATGCTAATATGTATCACACGGTTTCTTTGTATGTGTACCTCTACCCATGTTTATTTATCTATCATTTATAGATGACTAAATGAAGGATAGGAAACTAAATAACTTGCTTAATTAGAAATAGTAATGCTTTTACTTGCATACAGATTTGACTTTTGCCCAGAGTGTCATTAATAAAATCAAGGTAGGATCAGAGAACAGTGGGGAGTTGGAGGGGCAGAAGAAAAGAAGGATGGAAACTCTGAATAAAACTTCACCCACAGTCCAGTCTCATTCTCTTCATGTATTGAGCATAGCTATGGATTGGTGCTGGAAAAAGCAGGGGAATATGATGATGAGTCGGGCTTGGAGTTTCTCCACCCAGGGCAGACAAGCACATACATGCATAACCCTGACACAGGGCAGACGATGGTCTGTGCTAAGAGAAGAGTGTAATTGTTCTTCCCCAAACTGACTCTGGAGCAGATGGGAGGTGGTGTGGTCAGAAACAGGGTTGAGGCTGGGTGCGGTGGCTCACGCCTGTAATCCTAGCACTTTGGGAGGCCGAGGTGAGTGGATTGCCTGAGGTCAGGAGTTCAAGGCCAGCCTGGCCATCATGGTGAAACCCCATCTTTAAAAAAAAAAGAAAAAAGAGACAGGGTTGAACCCTGGGGAGAGAGATTTTTGGGACCTGAAGCTTGGGAAATTCCTATAAGGACATCCTTTGAGACTTCTGGGTCAGTGATGAAGCAGAAAGTTGAGATCACTTCCGAATATAACCAGGGTGAGTTTGAGCCAATATAGGAAGAATAAAGGTAAGAACAGCAGAAAACACCAAGGAATATGACAGATGGTAGGAAGAAAAGGTCTACAGGAATTCCCTGAGCCAATCTGTATAAAGCTGCAGAGGGTGTGTGTGGGTGTGTGTGTGTATGTGTATGTGTGATATTTGCAGAAAGGACATACCCCAAAGACTTCTGAGCACAGCTTAAGGAGGCACAAAGGAGCCAACAAACTGTATACAATGGTAATGAGTGTGGAGATAGGGAATACTACCTTCAAAGAGAGAGAGAAAAAAAAAATCATGGCTCCTTGCTGTACTTCTCTCCATCCCTCGTCAGTCGTCTCTGATCATAAGGAATCACTTCATGTGGTTCTTTACATGGTAGGGCACTATTTTGCAATTAATAATTATTTTTTTTCCTGGCTATTTCCTTTTATTTCCTAGCCCCATTAGTTAGCTTGTCTATGTTCACCATCTTTGGGGGAAGGAATGTGGTAGCACAGAGCAGAAAAAAGATTCTTCTGAGTTTTTAAAACTTTTTGAAATTTTTGAAACTCCTGAGTTTCAAAAGCTTAGTCTTAACGAGGAGCAGAACACATTTGATGAGTAAGTGGAAAGCTTTCTGGCCACTGATGATGTAAAGATCCCCTGGGCTACAGAAAAGAAGGGAAGTAAGAAGATGAATTGGGTGCACAGATGAAGGCAGATGCTGGAGTAAGGGGATTCCTACCCTGCTGATGCCTAGGGTGGAGTTGTTGGGGCTTAGCCAGAACTCACGTATGTTTTAACATGTAAGATGTTGTTTGTTTCTTCCAAACAAGATCTTACATCTTAAACAAATTGTTCTGAAAGGCAATTTCTACTGTCGTGCCAGGGATCTGCTCTTAGCCTTCTAAGTCTTCATCAACTCTCTTTCTCTCTTTCTGTTAATGACTTAAGTGCTTTTCAAATTTCATGTGGATGCAAATCTTTTTAAAATATGGATTTTGATTTGATAGGTCTGGGGTGAGGCCTGGGATTCTGCTTTTCTAACAAGTTCCTGAGTGACACGGATGTTGCCGTTTGTGGACACAGACCACAGACCACTCTTATTGCAATTATGTGCACCTTTTATTTGTAAGACAGTGCTAATGGTGTAAACATTGTACCATGTAAACCCTATAGCAACCCCAAGAGGTAAATCCCATTGAGGATTTGAGGCAATTTTAAAACTAGAGCTTATTGAGGTTCAGTGTCTCATCCTATGATTGGGATAAGGATATTGATTGCTGATTAGACCTGATGAAAGTTTTAAGAGGTTTCATGCAACATATATCAGTGAAAGAATAAACACTGAAAAGCCTTACAGGTTTTTGTTTATTTGTTTAAAGCAACACCATAACATTTGCTTAGGGTCTACTCTGTCTAGACATGCTGCTTGGCATATTATGTAGATTCAAAACAGGAAAGACATTTAAGAAAAGACATTCTTATAAGGACATTGAAGATAACAGGATAAAATTCTTGTTGTCACAGAAGAAGGTAGAGAAACTTCAAGAAACAAGGTTCTTTTGGTACAATTTTTATAATTTCCAGCTGTCTTAATCTGCTTGGGTTGCCATAACACAATACCATAGTCTGGGTGCTTAAACAACAATAATTTATAGATTCTCACAGTTCTGGAGGCTGGAGCTCTGGGTCAGGGTGCCAGCATGGCTGGGCTCTGGTGAGGACTCTTTTCTTGGCTTGCAGATGGCCGCCTTCCTGCTGTGTCCTCACTTAGTGGAGAAAAAGATGGCTCAAGCTGTCTGGTGTCTCTTCTTATAAAGGCCCCAAATTCCATCAGACCAGGGCCCTGCCCTCATAACTTAATTGTTTTCCAAAGGCCCCATCTTAAAATACAATCATATTGGAGGTAGGGCTTCAACACATGAATTTGGGGTGGAGGTTGCAGGGACACAAACATTCAGGCCATCACACCAGCTATTGAGTGGTTTGGTACAGTTAAGCAGACAAGCAAACCCAGCTGGTCTTGGTTTAAATCCCAATGCTGTTGTGGTTAGGTTACCCTGAGATTCTGGTTCCTTGTGTTAAAGATGTGGTTAGTAATAACAAGGCAGAGTGTTCCCAGGAGGACTGAATGAAAGAAAGCTTTTGTGCCTGACACAGAGAAAGCACACACTAAATGGAAGATCTACTCCCATTCACCAATAATCTGAAAAGAAAGGATCTAACTTAAGTTTCCAAGCAGTGGCCCAGGATGGCTTTCAATGCAGTCCAACAAAAATTTGTAAACTTTCTTACAACACTATGAGATCTTTTTGCAATTCTTTTTTTTTTCTAGATCATTAGGTATCGATAGTGTTAGTGTATTTTATGTGTGGCCCAAGACAATTCTTCTTCCAATGTTGTCCAGAGAAGCCAAAAGATTGAACACCCTTGATTGAATTGACATGAAACAGTTTTTTTTTTTTTCTTATTGGATTAGTAGCTGTGTGTATTTGGTGTAGTAATATCTGCTTAGATTGTTTACTGGCGTCCAGGCTGAATACAGTACTTATATTTATTTAAAAAGATCAATAGTGTCGCACACAGTTTAAGAACAGGCTCCAGAGTAAATGAAGCTAGATTCAGATACCAGCTCTGCTGTGTACTAAGTGTGTGACCTTGGCCAAGTCAGTTCATCTCTCTAAGCCTCAGTTTGTCTCAACTGTAAAATGGGGAGGAAAAATAGTACCCTCCTCATAGGGTGGTTGCTGAGGACTGGGGAGATGTTTCAGATAGGACAATAAGCATATGCAAAAACTCAGAGAGTTAATATTGCATTGCCTCATTTCTAATCAATTATGGGGATGGATGTATCTACATCAAGGTTTTTCAACCTCAGCACTCTTGACATTTTAGGCTGATAGTTCTTTGTTGTTGATGGTGGTCAGCTATCCAGAGTGGAATGTTTATTAACATCTCCAGCCTCTATCCACTAGATACTAGCAGCACCCTACCCCTAATCCAGATAAACAAAAATGTCTCTAGATATTTTCAAATGACCCCTAGGGGGCAAATCTACCCTCAATTGAGAAACAGGTTTATGCTAATTCTAATTTATACTTGATTAAATTTATTTTGAAAAGAAGAGGGGATTAGCGTCTCATGTATTCAGCATAGATTTGCTTTTGGAATGATTTCTATTTAAAGAAAATTATCTTTTGAAGATGAATTAAGTTTCTTTATCTTAATTGTGTTGGTGGGTTCATGAATATGTACAATTGTGAAAGCTTATCTAATTGTACACTTTAAATATTGCAATTTATTGTCCAAAATTATATTTTAATAGTCGATTTTTTCGAAAAAGAAAAATGCTTATATCCTATTATGAGTTGAAAATGTACTTATAGATTTTTATATGTTCTTGGCATTGCACACATATTTTAAATACACAATTTAAAATGTAATTTTGTGTGTGTCGAAAGTCTGTCTAGATACATGCTTTCTGTAATGGTGTGGTACATCATGGGTATAGTTCCATACAGAGAAAAATTTCAGGGCTGTTTTGTGCCACTAAGTTTTAGAATCTGTCATCATGCTCTAAAATAACTGCCAGTGGTCAAGAGTAAAAAAAAAATACTAAGCAATATGAAGAATGAAAGGGAAAATTGGCACCAGAGGAAAAGGGGTTGACAAGTGAGAGACTAATGAGTCTGAAACCCAAATGGAATATCATCACACAAGTTCACATTTGTATTTGAACTAATGGTGTGTATCCGGTTTCAATGAAAAGTACACATTTCAGATTTGCTAATCTTTCACCTCTAAGATCAAAGTCCAGCTACCAGAAGACTTCTGTATTTAATAGTGCCGTTTTCAGTATTGTTTAGACTCTCGTTATTTCTGGTCCCGTGAACAGTGTGTTTCAGCTCTATTGCAAGCAAATTCAGTTTTGCCCTGTGAGAGTACAATATAGGACTCCTAACCTCAGGAACTTGCAGCGTCATGGAGAAGACTGAAATAGATTTATTTATGTATATTTTTGAAATTTCATTTTTTATTTAAATTAAAAAATTTTGTGGGTACATAGTAGATGTACTATGGGATGTATTTATGGGGTATGTGAGATATTTTGATACAGGCATGCAATGTGAAATAAGTCCATCATGGAGAATGAGATATCCATCCCCTCAAGGATTCATCCTTTGAGTTACAAACAATCCAGTTATATTCTTTAAGTTATTTAAAAATAGAAAATTATTACTGACTATAGTCACCCTATTGTGCTACCAAAGAGCAGGGCTATTGATTCTTTTTCTTTTTTTGTACCCATTAATTATCCCCACCTCCTCCCTCACCCTTGAAATAGATTTAAATAATTACAAGATGAAACAGAGCATAATAAATACTCTCAACACAGAGGTGAAAACAGCTGCATTCTTCTGGGAAATCCGGGTGAGGGTTCCTATCATAGAAAGTAATGGTGAAAGAGACCTTAAGTGGTCATTTAGGGAGATTCACAAGTTTGGCTCTTATGGACTCTTTTAGAAATATGACTTCAAAAGACATCACTTCAAACCTATTGCTATGGTTTCAATGTCTGTCCCCTCCAAGCCTTATGTTGAAATTTGAGCTCCAGTATTGAAAGTGGGGCCTAATGGGAAGTGTTTGGGTCATGAAAGCAGGTCCCTCATGAATAGATTAATGCCCTCCCTTTGGGGTGAGTGAGTTCTCACTCTATTAGTTCCTGCAAGAGCTGATTGTTAAAGAGAACCTGGCATCTCCCTCTTGTCGCTTGCTTTCTCTCTTACCATGTGACATCTGTACACTCTAGCTCCTTTTACCTTCTGCCATGAGTAGAAGAAGCGTGAGGCCCTCATGAGATGCAAATGTCCAACCTTGAATGTTGCAGCCATCAGAATTGTGAGCCAAAATAAACCCTTTTTCCTTATAGGTTGCCCAGCCTCATGTATTCCTTTCTAGCAACACAAAATAGACTAAGACACCCATGGAATCAGAATTTCTAGAGTGAAGGAGTTAGGAATCAGAATCATTCAAAAGCTCTCCTAGTGACTCAGATGATCCACTAGGCTTTGGGAACCACAGATCCTACAAACCCTCTACTCAATGCTAGAATTCTCTGAACAGAATCTCTTCAAGGTTTTTGTTTAGCACTTCTAGAACATGGCAAGCTGACTACCTCCCAGGGCAGCCCTCCATGGGGAAGTGTGTAATGTGTAGGGTTTTGAAAGTCAGAGGTGGAGGGTAAGAGTGTTTGAGGCAGAGTGAATATTAGAAATGACCAGAAAATCGAGGGAGACAAGTTTGGAAGGAAAACTTGGAGCTCCTGCAGGAAGAAACCTCCTGTGCCAGGATGCTTGGAGAGCTGACTGCAGGAGCTCAAGTAAGGAGTAATAAGAATTTGGATTAGAAGCAGTAAGAATGGCAAAGAGGAGGAAAGTATCAGCTGCATTGCAGGGCTAGCCTACAAAGTTTGATGACTGGGAACAAAAAGGATTACAAAGTTGATTCTTGGATTTTGAGGTGCTGGAGTACAAAACCATGAATCAGGACAGTGATATTAGGATCAGGAGTAGGTTGAGAAGGCAGATTGCACATCAGATTTTGACATTTGAAAATGCATTTTTTCCATCACCTCCCACATCACTTGTCCAAGGGCAGAGCTTATCTGTGACTCCCTGTATATGCTCAGAGATTGCCACTGGGCGTGCTCTCACAATGTCTGGTGAATGAAGAGCCACTGTAAATGTCTCCTCTTGTGTCCTCCCTGCTTTAGTCTAGGACCTTATTTCTCACTTGAATCATTGCAAACTCAAGGTTTCTAGCTTATACCACTGTCTTTGTGTGTTTTAGAACAAGGAACCCCCATGGGTTTATAAATTTAAAAAAGAGCCTGCAATTAAATGGGTACAGCCCTTTGTTCAGGGCTTGGGAAGCAAAGTACACCTTTGTGGGATGATAAACGTGTCCCTTCCTGCAGGAGGAACCCTCCTGTGCCAGGATGAAGGGCTTAGAGAGCTGACTGCAGATGTGGGATTTTAGATCTCGCTCATTCCCTCAGGTGGCACAGAGCACCCTGCAACTGTCTCCCAGATGACCAACTTGATCCCACTCTGCCATTTCTCTTTTTCCCCCTCTAGAATTCTTTCCTGAAGTACCTGCCATTTTTATTTCCCTCACAGTGATTTTTTTTTTTTTAATTCTAAAATGTAATCACATCACAGTTGGCTCCCGACCTCTCCATATTTCCCAGCGGCTGCAGCATGAAGTCCAAAGTCCTTGTACCAAAAATCCATTTACGACAGCTTCTTCTCAGCCTCTTCTCCAGCCGCCACTTTCCTTCACCATCGTCCTCTTCAGCTGCAGTTCCCTGAACTGACATTGCACAAACAGCCTCCACTGCCCTCACTCCTGGCCCAAAAGCCACTGCCCCTCCCCAGTGCCCCAGATGGCCAGACTGCTTCTCGTTTCTCCCAGATTGACTTGATTCATCTCAAGGAAGCTGTTCCTGTCCTAATTCCAGTGCACATTTGCATCTGTCCCCTACACCCTTTTCTCCTGAACTGACACCTAGGAGCCAGCACTTTCCAGGCTGAAGATGTTCTGCTTTCCCATCTGTGACCTCCCTGAGGACTAAAAATGTGTTTTGCTCATGTCTTTTCCTCTAGTATTTGGGTCAGTCTTGTTGAATGGACAAATGAAAATCTGACTTAGAGATAAATGAAAAACGTCGATTTTTAGCACCAAAAAACCCCAAAACCAAAACCCAGACACCAAAAAATCCAAACAACAACAAAACCCTCAAACCAAAAAACCCCCAAATGTTTTTGCTTCTTTCTGAACATGAGGTATCTTGTGAGTGGTCAAAGCCCTTTTCTTTTCCATATTTTCTGTAGTCTTGAAATGGTTATTCATTTAGGAGGTTAATCATTACTGTGGCTTTAAGGCTGGTTTGTTCTGGTGTGTTTATGTGTTTAATATTTGTGAGATACTTTAAGAAAAATTGCCACCAGCCCTGATGGCTCATGCCTATGAACCCAGTGCTTTGGGCGGCCAAGGCAGGAGGATTGCTCAAGGCTAGGAGTTTGTGACCAGCCTGGGCGACATAATGGGACCCTGTCTTTACAAAAAATTTAAAAAAGTTAATCAGACTTGGTGGTGTGTATCTATAGTCCTAGCTACTTGGCAGGCTGAGGTGGGAGGATCTCCCAAGCCCAGGAGTTCTGGATTACAGTGAGCTATGATTGCGCCACTGTACTCCAGTGCAACAGAACAAGACCCTATCTCTACAATAAATAAATAAATACAAATGCAAAAAAATTTCCAATAGATTCAGTAATGCATTTGATCCCTTTAAAAACATTTAAACTTTGTTTTTTGGAAAACGTTTTGAAGATGGAAGACTCTGCGCATCTGCCTGAGACTGAAAGGCCAACAATGATAACTCTAACAGTGGTTTCATGGGTTCATATGCTAGACCAGCCCAATGATGAACTTTGGAATGCCTAGACAGTCTTATCAAAAGGTCGGGCCTGGAACTTCCAGCTCAGTGTGTGTGTGTGTGTGTGTGTGTGTGTGTGTGTGTGTGTGTGTGTGTGTGTGATCTCTTCCCACGAAGAATGTGAAGAAGCTGTGAAAACGTGTTCAATTAAAGAAACAAGTATAAAAATCATTTAAACATCAACAAAAATTACAACTAGGCAAAATAGGGTAGTAGGAGGACAAGATCAGGAAGATGAGAGGTGAGTCTTCGAAGTGTAGGCCTAAATGTGGGTATAGATGACTCTGTGCAAATATTTTTCTTCCTTGGAGCCATGATATTAATAGTGAGAAGAAATGCTGATTAAGGCACAACTAGTAGGTTCACGGTAAATTTTTATATTTTTTCATTCTTTTGACGACAGTAATTTGAAAATATCATCTATGATTTTCAGAATGAATAGTTTTTACTATTTCTTTTTCAGTTTATTTCTAGTTTCCAATAGGACTTATGGCATTTTTTTTTTTGCTGTGACTCCTAGTCATTTTTTGAAAATTGATGAATAAATAGTGATTTTAATGCTCAATTATAATGAACTATTACACAAGAATTGGGCTTTATGCACTGAGCTTTCCTCCAACTTTTTTCTCCACACTCTATATGTAACACATGCTTTGGTCACAGGATTATGACAAATATGTCTAGATAGAACTTGATTGCTTGTTTTGGCTTGGAGTCTATGATATTGTGCCTTAGTTGCTTTGTCTTTTAGATGAAACTTGAATTTCTGAAGACCAACATGTTCTTCAAATACAAGCCATAAATATTGCAGTGAAGGTATTAATTCATATTTTAATCGATTAATATCATAGTGATAAATGTACTTCACATTTCCCATGAACTTTTTCTTTTAAATACGCCTCATTTCCATTTTTTTTCTGTGAAACAAAGTGGTGTATAACAGTTCATACTGTCAACATCCAAAATATTTCTCCCTCCTTTCTTTACGTAACTGTTGAGTGCCTCATGGGGAGCTCAGAGAGACGTACTTGGCCACAGAAGAGAGACAATTCTGTCTTAAACAGCCCTTCCCCTGTAACCCTATGTTGTCCAGTACAGTTCCAGGCTCATATAATGTACTCAGAAAATATTTGCCAATTTGAACAAATTTTATCATTTATTTCATTTTATTTTTAGTGGTAAAGGGTACCTGGTGTCTATTGATAACTCTTACTTTCCAAGTTCTGAGGCCAGCCATGACTTCAAAGAAAGAAACTTTTTTTTTTTTCTCAAGACAGAGTCTTGCTCTGTTGCCCAGGCTGGAGTGCAATGGCGCCATCTTGGCTCACTGTAACCTCCGCCTCCTGGGTTCAAGCGATTCTCCTGCCCCAGCCTTCCGAGTAGCTGGGATTACAGGCATGCACCACCATGCCCGGCTAAATTTTTGTATTTTTTTAGTAGAGATGGAATTTCACCACATCGGCCAGGTGCAAACTCCTGACCTCGTGATCCGCCACCTTGGCCTCCCAAAAGAAACAATCTTCAAAGTTTATTTACATCTATTCATTTGTTCATTCATGGAAAAATTATGTATGGGAAAGATATAAACTGGAAGGAAGGGGAAAAAGGATAACCTTCTGCTTCTTTTCTGGTATGCGGAAAATTAATCATATAATTGTCTATTGAATTTGCCTCAAAGGATTAAATGAGAAAAATATTGCAAAGCCATCTAATGCAGTGCCTGACACATAGTAAATGCTTGAACAATGATAGTTTTTTTATTTTCATGCAATAGACTACAACCAGAGGATCTCACTCCTTTACTTCTACGTGACCCACTGTCCTATTTTCTTGTTTTGTCTTTTTCATTTAAGAATGATCTGGGTGTGCTTTCTTTCTGAATCTGTAAGAGGGGTTCAATGTTTAGTTACATAGTAAAGTGCAGATAAGAATCTTGGGCCATCATTTCCCCTAAATCTATTCTATGATTTAAGACACCTTGGGTAAGGGATATATGAGCTCCTACATCAACGGATGATGATTTTTATCTTTACCAAGTGACCCACAATTTGTTACTGGTGCAATAAGAAAATAGCATACTTTTATGACTGTCATTTCACAGTCACTCAAATCAGAACTGGAATGCCACAAAAACAACTCCCTGTTAGCCCAGAGGAAAAAAAAAAAGAAAGAAAGTAAAGGGGAAATTCAGATTAGTCACAAAGAAGTTCCCCCGCCTGCCTGCAAAAGTTGCAGCGTTAAAACTGAGAGAGTCCGCTTTGCTCTTTCAATCGCCTTTTATCTCTGGTCCTGGGACCTTTGCCTATTTTCTGATTGATAGGCTTTGTTTTGTCTTTACCTCCTCCTTTGTGGGGAAAACGTCAGTTTTATCCCAGGTTCCCCTTTTTCGTATCTTCATATTCCCTCTACTCAGATTGTGAAGATGGAAAGGGTCCAACCCCTGGAAGAGAATGTGGGAAATGCAGCCAGGCCAAGATTCGAGAAGAACAAGCTATTGCTGGTGGCTTCTGTAATTCAGGGACTGGGGCTGCTCCTGTGCCTCACCTACATCTGCCTGCACTTCTCTGCTCTTCAGGTAAGATGCACCACTGGGCGCTATTTTCCCACCAGCTCATGCTGATGGCAGCTTCAACAGCGCAAACAGTCACTTGGACATAATCTTATGCTAAAATTGTTGAGTTTTTTTTTCCCCTCCCCGCAGCAATCATAAAGTGTGGTTAAACGCCCTTCTGTCTCTCCTTTCCTTCCTTCTTTTCAGCAGGGCAGTGGTAGAGCAGAGGCACTGCTTCTAGATTTTTTTCTTTTTCTTTGCAAAGCAAGAATCCTGGTATCCCTTTATAAGCTGTCCCTTTGAAGATTCAAGTCACTGATATACCTGGTCTATCCATTGTGATAGTAATGTGTTTGATCAGGCAATTAATATCAAAAGGAAATAAGAAAGAGACCAGTTTTACTTTCTCATAATACTCATAAACTCTATAGACCTGCAAGGTGAGTCTGTTTTCAAAGAATGTGGAAAGTATGAAATTAATAGGGCAGCAATGTGTGTGTGCATGTGTATGCCTATGTGTTCACTCATTCACTCCAATGATTTAATCAGATACTGCTTCTCACAATCTATCTCTGCCTGTCACAACTTAAAGACATCATTGCATCTTTTTCCCACCTTATTAAATACATCATGTAGTAGGAGATTATTTCTAGTATTTTCCCCACTTAATTAAAATATTCCCATTTTCCTTCACTTTATTCTTGTTCCACACTTTTCTCTTTTACATTATTTTTTCTTATTCAAGGATGTTCTTCACTGCAGAGGACGCTGCTGGAGAAAAATAAATCTATATTCTCCTCATGTTCCTTTGTTGGGGCTAGTCTGATAATCCTGTTTCGCTAGCTGGTTGTTTTGGGTTAGAAATGTTTCTCCCTGATAAAGGTCAGGCAGTACAAACTTTGATTTCTGATGATCTTGTCTGAGACTAAGAACCTCCAATTAAACCAGAAGGAGATGAGCGGTCTTGTCAAATGCCTGGGCTTGTCTGCCTACAGGAAATAGTGCACAGAGGCTGGTGAGAGTGTATGTGGTTGTGATCACTGTACCACAGAGAGTGCTCGTGTCTCCAAATTCCAGAAGTGTAGCCAGTGTCACGCTCAGGGCTGCAGACCAGTGAGCACGATAACACACTTACCCTCTCTTTATCACACCACAGGTTTACGTCTTCTTGCAGAACTCTTAGGGTGCAATTAAAGTAGGCGATTCGGGGAGAGGGTGTGGGGGAAGAGTAAGGTGTCCATGGCAGGATGCCCAAGACATCGACCGGATGCCCAAGACATCGACCGGAATTAGGCTCTTTTGAGAAGAAAACAAAGAGAGTAACCGAAAATAGAACAGATGAGTGCATTCACCAAGTCTGGGAGCCCTGAGAGTGCTTTTTCAAACCACAGTGTTACATATTTCCTTACACCATGGGATGATAAAACACAGGACACATGGCTCCATTCAGGGCTAACTGATCGCACAAGGGCTCTGAGCAGGAGAGAACAAAAGGCGAAACACAGATGCACAGCTTGCTGGTGGTTGGGGTCACCTTGGACTATCAATACCCAGGAGATGTTGAGAAAAACAGGGGATCCTTTCTGACAAGTCATCCAGCAACTCTGGGACCGAAGGAAAGCTGTGGGAAGAAAAGCTGGGCGCTTGTTTCTAGGACCCTAACCCTGATGGTGAGTGATCTCTAGGGGAGAATTAGCTTCTATAGTCCTGGAACAGAGATGGAAGCAAGACGTAGGTGGTATATTTGAGTTGTTTGCTTAAGAAACACGCTCCTGTCTAACTATAGATTTTTTTCCTTGCACAGATATTTGAAATTCTTCACTTGATGTTAATTATAAATTTTTTAAATTTCTAATCAGCTAATGTAATTTCTTATATTGTTATAGGATCTGGGACAGCACAATGGGTCTTTACATTTAATCTTATATTGATTACTTACACTTTATTATGAGAAGGATAGCATAGATGGGTTGTGTGTGTTTTCCCTAGAACCTGATAGTTTACCGAATAGTGTTGGTGGCAGTGGTAGCAGCAATGTGTGTGTGTGTGTGTGTGTGTGTGTGTTTGAGAGAGAGAGACAGAGAGATTGAGAGAGAACATTGTACAGCAGCTCTTGAAAAAGAGACAGACTAGTAGCCATTTAAAACTCATCTACAATACTGTTTGGAATTTGATTGAGGGATTGGGGTGTTGGTGGTGGTGAGGCAAGTCAAACCTCTACTTTTATAAGACATAGTGTTACAGTGATGCGTACTGGAGGTGAAATAGAGCTGGAATGCTCACCATTTAACCCAATTAAATTGGATCTCTTTTATTGCAAGAGAAAGGTTTTTGGGAAATAATTATGATTTTCCACTTTATTTCTTAGATTCAATTTTTTAGCCTTATGAAATAATTGCCTATATGAATGACTCTGTAAATACAGATATAGCTACTAAGCTCCATTTGGCAGTCAGCTTTCCCTTCAATCAAGTTTATTTAGTAGCCTTTGTTTTCTCATCACTGGGTCAGGTCTATTTACATACATGAAATGCAGACGATTTTGTTTTCAAGATGCCAGAAAAAAAGTTAGACCTACCCACTCCTCATCTAATTTACTTTCCTCTTTGGGCCTTGATTTTATCATCTGTTTTATGAGAAAGTTGGATCAGATGATCAATAAGATGTCTTCCAGCTCAATATCCTATGCATATATAGTTCATATACCCATAGAAGGGATATAAGAATTTGAGAAATACAAAATGTGAGTTAATAGATTTTTGTGTTTAAGCTTATGGATTTCTTGGCTCCTGAGAAGCGATTGGGGGGAATCAAATTTGCACATATATACTTTTCTATACTTAAATGATATATTCTGTACATATCTAAATGACCCATCCCAGATTAGCAAAACACACTATTTAGAAAAGGAAAAGCAGTGAATGCCCTATAAGAATATTCGTGACACAAGGTATAGCTCCTGCCACCAAAATCAATACACACTGTTTGGATATTATATTGGGACATCCACTTAAATTGTCAGGATTCCACTCTTACCTGGAACTTCAGCTACAGAACAAAGGCAGTAAAAGCTGACCTATAAGGTGTGAGAAACCTCATTGAAACCACTGAATCTTGGCTTTTCCAAGATTCATATCACCTTTATTGTTACCCTCAAAGATGTGAAGGCATTTAGCGATACTTTTTTTCAGCAATTCCCACTGTTAAAGGCTTATATTCTTACCACTTTTTCAGCTGGGAAAAATAGAAGTCGAGGTACTTACAAAGTGAGTTGACCGGTTCTCTATCAGTGAGAGCTGGAATTAGAATTCATAGTTTCTTAATGAAGTTTCGGGCTGCAAGTTGGACGTTTCTTTGTATCATTTAATAAGAGAAAGAGGAGTTTGCCTGAAAAAAATCTTGTTTCATATTAAATGTTTAATTTAAATGTCTCCATGTAATTTAGCAAGCTTTTAGAACTTCTTTCTTAAATAATAGACCTGCAAATAAGATAACGTCAAAGGCATTTGAATTTGCTTTTCATAAGCAAACTTTTGAGAATTAAAACACATCTGAAGTTGACCTGGCTTGTCATAAGGCATTTTGGGTTAAGAATCACTGGATTTGGGGCAGGTATTAGACATAGTTTATTTACAGATAAGAAAACAGAAACCCAGAGAGGGTAGGTGAACCATTCGTCATCACTTAGCTGGTTAATTCACCAGAAACTCCTGATCCCTACATTACAGTTCTTCCTATTATCAATCAAGCCATCTTTACATAGATTTTTTTACATTGAGTGATTACTTGTGCTAGGCACGGTTTTAGGCATTGGAGATATCAACACCCATTGGAGAAGGTTTTTGAAGTATTTGCACTCATAGTCAAGATGCCGGGTGGGGACAAAAGAGTGACATGCTAGAGGGACAACGAGGAGAGGAGGGAGGGAGGGGCTGCGTCAGTCTTCTGGGGGTTGGAAAACCTGGGGGAAGAGGTAATGCTGCAGCTGATACTAGAAGGAGAGGATACATTCTCTAAGCAGCCAGGAGGATGGGAACGGGTGGGCAGGCGCAGACGGCTTACTAAGCAGGAATGGCACCTCGCTCCGAATAACTGAGGTTAAGTGTTCTGGCGGGAAAGTGGTGGAGAAGAAGCTGAAAGCTGAGGGCGGAGGGCATTTCACAAAGGGTCTTGTGAATCAGGGTAAAGGAACGTGCTTCACTTTCTCCTACGCTAAAGGAAATGCAGGAAAAGTCACCAACATTGTAAACTCTCCAAATGTGCTTCTCCTGTGTGGTCCGTATTTTGGCAAACATAGAAAGCGAGTCTCATCCGATCGGCACCAGGGGGCACCCCTGCAGAAGTAACCGTTCTCCTGTGTGTGTTGGAAGACAGCGAATCTTCTTTTCCTGAAGAATTAAGATGAGAAAAAAATATTAGAAAACTGTTCTCAGGCAGTCCAGTGCTTATCCACATATAAGAGAATGAACAATATCCGGGGCAGCTAATATTATTCATTATTTGCACAGTGATGATATTTTCTAAATGAAGTATTTAGATATCTATTTTGATGCAGATACTCAAAATAGGACAGAATAATTAGGATGGGGATGATACTGGAAAATATTGCACATGTATGTACATACAGATGCAAATATACACACACAGTGGAGAGTTGGGAAACAAGCAGAAAGGCTCTAGGTATAGATCCAGGGGTACAATCTCTCTGTTCCTCTTCTCTGACCTCAGCTGCTTGGGACCCAGCCTTATCTAGGAGCTGGCCACCTTGGCCTTCCAATTCTTATTTATTTATTTATTTATTTACATATAGCAATTACTTCCCTCTCAAACGGCAGCTTCCTCCAACCTCAGGGCTTCTCCATTCATGGAAAATGAAAGTTAATCCTTTTGCATCATTTGGGTTAGAGGAGCTACACACAACGTGTTATTACTATTTAAAGAGGAAAAACTAACCCAGCTGAGTTATAAGTAGAAAGGTTTATGTCTCCACAGTCACTAATGAAATACATGGTAGAGTTGAATTGAAAGCAAATTTTCCAGCATCCTATGCTTTGTATATTTCATTTGTAGTCACCCATACTTTTGATAACCAATCTTTTCAAACAATGGAATTACAATATTTGCTTACACAAAACTATAAAACATTGTCTCATTTTGGAGCAGTCATTGGAGAACAAAGGGAGAGCAACGGGACAGGAACCAGACTTCTTCAGTCTAGGCTTTTACCTCTTGACCCCAAGTAAATTCCTTGAAATTCCCTGGGCATCAGTTTACTCATTTCCAATACTGCAATTTGGTTGTGGTGAGGATCAATTGATACACAGCTTTGTAAAAGCTAAGATTATTATCATTATTCATGAACATGCTTCCATTAACATATTGCTACTAAAATGTTGACTTTGTAGTTGTGTGCACATGCATACACATGTGCTGTAACTCAAATCTCAGAAAGCATATCAGTTAACCATAACTTCATAAATTTTTTTATTTCACTACTGTAATTTTTAGAATTAAAAAAATCCACCTTGGAAGAGTCCTATTACTTTTAAGCATAGATTTCTAATTAAGAGCTCATGTATGCATTCTAGAACAAAGGAAGAATGGAGGAGAGAATTTATGAGGTTATGAAGTGTTATTAGGTTCAGTGTCTGTTTACACGTGGTTCAAAGATCTAAAATTACACACTTAGATCACATGGCTTAGGCTGTTTCCATTTTTTCTTACTTTGATCTATTTCATCCAATTCTCCAATGACTTGGCTACCAAATAAGGCAGGAAATTAGATTTACAAGAGACATATCATCTGGTTCACAATTTTGGAAGCATTGGGGAATATTACTGGCATAACCAATTTTTTTTTTTCAGTAGACTTTTCATTCTGAAATGCAACTTAGGTAGGTTATTAATTTTTATGTTTGCCTAGCTTGATAATATGCAAATGCTATTTAAGAACATATGCTCCTTGACAGAAAGATGGATAAACAGACGTGAACTTTAATTCTTCTTGTACTAATTTAATAAGAGCTTGTGGTTAGAGAGCCCTAATTCCCAAAGTACTATATTGTACAGGTAGGGAAGTGAGGGCTCCAGTGAGTTTAAGTGGTATACCCTCAGGGCTGGGCTCCCCTGCAGGCAGCCAGAGCTTCATCCTAGAAGGCTAGTGAAACAGTATCAAAGATCAGGATAGGAATGACAGTATTATAAAAATTATAAAGAACCATTAAAACATGCATCAAGGGAAAACATAAAGATCTTAATGAGTTATAAAATAAGTTGTAAAACATGTATTTTACAGTTTAGTAATGTAAAACGTATTTTCAATTACTTGTGTGTTGGGTGACTGCAGTTTTTAGCTTCTAAGACCCCCATGGGTATTCATCTGGCCCTGTATATGGTACAATAACGCCTGAACTCAAACCTTTTTTGAGTTGTCTGTGTCTGTTTGCATGGATGGATAGGTAGCAGGGAGGTTGAATGGTATTATCCAATGTACTACTTGCAGTAACAGTCTCTCATCTTTGCAGAGCTTTTTCCTACTTCTGACCTCATTTCTTCACTAAGACCTTGGAGAAAGAGTGTAGTTTTACACAGAGGAAATTTGAGGCATAGAGATTTGACTCGGTTTGCACAGAAAGGTCAGGATTACAAATTAAGACTCAGTCTAAATTCTAGTCCTATCTTCTTCTATTACACCTGGCCACAAGGCCACAAGTCTGAGCTTTCAGAATGTTGGCTGGCTGTTTTTAAAATTTATTTTCTTTTCTGGCATTAGTATTTTTTGAAGAAAAATTGGAGGAAGGATTTATGTGATCACAGAGGGAAGAATCTTTTTTTAAAAAAGGATTTAAATCTACTTGCACAAATGTAGACAACATAATCAACAAAGCTTTAACAATCACATAATACCTTATGGATTATTTTTATGAAACAGTCAAAGCATTGCATGTACGATATATTTGTACAGGAGGAAGAGGACCTGAATTCTAGTACTAATTCAGTAATTTATTCTCTGTCTTACTTTCTTCTGCGTTTTTTTTTAAATGATAATGAGATTAGACTATATGATTTCCCAAGGCCTTTCTAGTTCCATCAGACTGATTCAAATAATTACTTAAGTGACAGTGTAATTTTCACACTCTATAGAAATACCTATTCAGCCATGAAGTAGTTCCTTAGGGCTACTGGAACAAATTACTACACACTGGGTAAATTATAACAACAGAAATTTAGTCTCTCACAGTATCGGAGAATAGAAATGTGAAATCTAGGTGTTGGAAGGCCATGCTCCTCTGAAGGCTCTAGAGAAGAATCCTTCCTTGCTTCTTTCTAGCTCCTGGTGGCTTCCAGCAATCCTCAGTGTTCTTTGGCTTGTAGCTGTATTGCTCCAAGCTCTGCCTCTTTATTCACATGGCTTTCTTTCAAATGTGTATCTTGTGTGTCTTCTCCTTTTCTTTAAGAACACCAGTCATATTAGATTTAAGGCCCACCCTAATCCAGTTGACCTCATGTTAACTAATTGCATCTGCAAAGACCCTATTTCCAAATAAAGTCATATTCTGAGGTTCCCCACCCACCCGAAGTTGGGAGGGACACTATTCAAACCACTACTGTAAAGCACTTATTCATTTACTTATTCAGTGATGTTCACAGAGCATGTTACCTGTGAGGCACTGAGGACACAAAGGTGAGCAAAATAGACATGATCTTCTCTGCCCTCCCCAAGTTTGCAACCCAACAGGAAAAGACACCAGTTAAACAAGCAATAGCACATGATAAGCCCTGGATAACCAAGGAGGGTACTGTTCTTCAGTAAGAAGTTTCACAGAAAGCTACCTACCAGCTTGAATATCTAGTTTCTCGATTGGGATTATAAAGTGAGCATACTTGTTTTTTTGCATTAGGTACTTGGTTTCACTTCCATTAATTAACAGGAAGGGTTGAGTTTAAAATGACACTGTCATCATTCTCACCACCATAATCCTCATCCCACTGCTATTCTGTGATGATGTTACCATTCCTCAGTCTCAGTTTGTATCAGAGCACATGCGGAGGATTATTTAGCCTCCCACAGATGAGGTGAAGAGCTTCACTGCGTGCACAACACTAGGGATCATCTCTTTGTAAACTTTTCTTTTAGGTTCGGGGGTGCATGTGCAGGTTTGTTATACAGGTAAATTGTGTGTCACTGGGTGTGGGGTACAGATTATTTCGTCACTCGGGTAATAAGCATAGTACAGGGACAATCTTAGTTGCTCATTTACTATCAGAGGGAGCCACTTGGGGAAGAAGGGGCCTGCTGCTTTTGTTACAGCAGAGAGGTCTATTGTGTTGAAAGTGATCTTCTGTTTAGAAGGTCTTCTTATCACACAAACCTTGGAAATCGATCTTGGTTTTGAATATTCCAATAATCTAAATTGAGTTTAGACATTGAGATGAGAACATTAGAAACTAAGGAAGGGAAAGAACATTTTCTGGTCCAAGGGAGGGACTCAGGTGTCCCTAGTCCCAGTGCACTGTCTCGTTCACTCAACCAGGTTGCCTTCTCAAGACAATATTCCCTCCTTGTTATACAACAAATTGGATAGGGGAATGAGTGATTTCAAATACAGAGACTGACTGTAATAATTCTGCTACTGTCTTTGTATTCAAGGATGAATGGGCCAATTTCTTTTTTTTCTTCTCTACATTGAACTTTTATTATGACAATATACAACTGGTAATGTGCACTGTGACTGAAAAGAGTTCTCATATTATTTGATTGGGTCCTGGCATAAGAATAGACAGATCAATGTTTGAAATTTGGAGTCCAAAACAAAACCTGCACATTTATGGTAAATTGATTTTCTTTTCCCTTTATTCTTTAACTTTTAAGTTCCAGTGTACAGGTGCAGGATGTGCAGGTTTGTAACATAGGTAAATGTGTGCCATGGTGGCTTGCTGCACAGACCAGCCCATCACCTAGGTATTAAACCCAGCACCCATTAGCTATTTTTCCTAATGCTGTCCCTCCCCTTGCCCCTGCAACAGGCACCGTTGTGTGTTGTTCCCCCATGTCCCCATGTGTTCTCATTGTTCAGCTCCCACTTGTAAGCGAGAACATGCGGTGTTTGTTTTTCTGTTTCTGTGTTAGTTTGCTGAGGATAATGGCTTCTCGCTCTATCCATGTCCCTGCAAAGGACATGATCTCATTCCTTTTTGTGTCTGCATAGTATTCCATTCCATGGTGTATATATACCAGATTTTCTTTCTCCAGTCTGTCATCGATAGGCATTTGGGTTGATTCCATGTCTTTGCTATTGTGAACAGTGCTGCAATGAACATATGCATGCATGTATCTTTATTATAGAATGATTTATAGTCCTTTGGATATATACCCAGTAATGGGATTGTTGAATCAAATGATAATTCTGCTTTTAGATCTTTGGGGAATTGCCACACTGTCTTCCACAGTGGTTGAACTAATTTACATTCCCAGAAACAGTGTAAAAGTGTTCCTTTTCCTCTGCAACTTCACCAGCATCTGTTGCTTATCGAGTTTTTAATAGTGGCTATTCTGACTAGAATAGGCCAATTTCCAAAACCTTGAGCAATGTATAGTGTTGACTGCAGTCAGTGTCAGATATTATGTGATCTTGTAGCCAATGAAGGTCCAGGCATGTCCTGAGGGGCTAAGTTCCACCTTAGTTCAACATTTATTTACTAAGTGCCGTTATGTTTGAGACATGGTAGGAGGTATGGTAATGCAGTGGGTATCTTGTAAACCTACCCTTCCAGTTGCTTAGAAACTAAGTTGATGTGAGGATATTACAGTAAAGACTTACCAGTCATTGAGGTGGGGACAGGAGTTCTCAGAAATGTTTTGGTAAATCCCTGTCAGTGTACTTTGAGGGCTTCCTCAGTTGTATGTGGGAAGGGGAACCAAGATGTAAGAAAATCTTCCCTCTGAGGATATGAAGAGTTGGTGCAGTAGGTCAATCACATAATTTCATGTCACATGGATGCTTTTGGTTGATTTGATTGTTTACCTAAATATAGGACATTTCTCTCAGGAATCTGTCATTGCTAATTGTATTAGGGACAATAAAACCACAGTTCATGCTCTCTCTGAAACAGGAGGGAGGCTTCTCTTTGGGAAAAGTGGTTAGAGAGAGAGGAAGCTCTTAGGATATCACCCAGGATATGTAGTGGGGCGGAAGGTGGAGGTTAAGAGAGAGTTGACTGGGAAAATATGCTGGCAGAGATGGGAAGGGTTGGGCATGGAGAAAGAGAAGCCTTTGGATGACAGTTAAAATGGCTTTCCTTTATGTTCATTAAGTCCCAATAAACTCTTTATTCAACAAGGTTTCCAAAGCCACACATCTTTTTCTCTGAGAAATGTAACTTTTGGGATAAGTCTTTCTGAATATGGGAAACTCCTTGGCCAAAGAACCAGTTTTTCCCATTCTTCCTGCTCCTCTCTCTGGGTGGCATTCTGAGCCTCCCTGATCAGAAGTCGGGGCTCATCTTTTTGTAAGAGGGCTGCTTCCACTGAGCATAGACGGTGTCTGTCAGATGGGGATCTATCCTCTCAGTCTACTGTGGTGGCTAAGTGTGAAAAATTCTCTCTTCCTCTTCTGAGGCCCCTTGAGACACACCCTGAGAGCTTGTGAAGTCATGCCTTCATGATCTCTCAGATCTTTTCTGGCTGGCATGAGGCCCAAGGTGCAGGGAGGAGAGGTTCGTGTCCAGTGGCAGTGGTTTGGTGAACTGGGGAGTCCCCACCCCAGATCCGTTTCCACCACTCCTCACTAGCCCACGTCCCACTGCCGCCCTCCACCAAGACCTTGACATTGCAGCCTTGTACCAAGTGAGGAATGGCAAGGCCCACAGAGCGAGTGCAGAGCCCACTTCCTGGTTTCATACTTGGCGAGTATCACCTGCTCCTGCCACAGATACCCTTCACCAGGACAAATGTCAAATGAGTTTAAGGTTGACAGCCCCGTGCCACATCCTAGTGAGTCAGAATTAGAGGTACTCACTCTCCAAAGGTGAGCTCTTGAAACAAGTGTCACTTTCTTGGGAACACAGCACAGGCTCTGAATAAACGCCAAATATCAGACACTTTTCACCGGTGTTCTTGAACAGCCCAGAGCTAAGAGCATTGAAGGAGACCAAGAAAGAACCTCATTCTGGCTCTTCTTTGCTGCACCTGCACGAGGAGCCTGCTTTGTACTATTCATGGGCCTGCAGCTCCTTGCCAGGACAGTTTCATCTAATCAAATTTGAACTAATGATTTTGGCAACCTGAACTACAGAGACAACCCTGCAGGATTGGTTGAGGAGCTCTTTCTAGAGGAGAATTTCTGAATATTTTGATATATATTTGTGTATTTTGACAACTATTCAAAAATTAATATTTAATCTTATTCAGTATTGATGAAAATAATTAATTTAGGACCCTCAGATAAATGCTTTTTTTTGGTGTTCTTTACTTTTACAATACTGTAGGATAAAGAGAAGAGATGTTATCATGAACTTGGGATTCAACGGAACTCAAATGAATACATATTTATTCCTGAGCAAGTTCTTAACAGCACTAATTTTCATTTTCCTATCTGTAAAACATGGGTAATTATTATTTCTACTTCATAATGTTATTTTGAGCAGCAAATGGGGTAATACATTTGAAGCAGTGCATAGCATATTATAAGTGCTCAATGAGGTTTTATTTATTCTTTTCCTTTTTTTTTTTTTTGAGACAAGGTCTCACTCTGTCATGCAGTGGCATGATCATGGCTCTCTGCAGCCTCAATCCCCCGGGCTCAAACAGTCTTCCCACCTTAGCTTCCTGAGCTGGGACCAAGCTATTTTTTTATTTTTTTGTAGAGATGGGGTTTCACAGGTCCAGGCTGGTCTTGAACTCCTGAGTGCAAGGGATTAGCCTGCCTTGACCTCCCAAAGTGCTGGGATTACAGGTGTGAGCTACCACACCAGGGCCTTTTTCTTGAACGCACAAAGGTTGGCCTCATTTCTAGACCTTTCCTCCAACTACTAATAATTATAGAATGTCTTTTGCTTATTTGGGTTTTCTCTGTCTTTCAAGGCCTAACTCCAGGTCTTTCCAACTAGGGCTGTCAAAGCCTACAATGATTGCCTGTTCTTTGAAACTTTATGACTTACATTGCATGTAGGTATTTACGAAAGGTTTTATGTATAGAGACTATTTTCTCAGCTGCCATAGAAGTTCATCAAAAGTAAGGATTGTATGTTCTATCTCTTTGTGTTCCAAGAGTTGAGTGTAATAACTGCTGCATAGCAGGTACCTAATAATTGTTGATGCCATTTTTAATCAAACTACCAAATAATATGACAACCATATTATGCATTCAACTACTGAATAACACTTAGAGCAGAGAAAAAATCTCTTGAGCACCAGCTTTGGGACAGGCATACTTTTTGCACAGAGCATGGTTGAAGATAAATTCTCTGGATTTAGACTTTTGGAAGTTCATTGTTAACTGTAGAGATTTTTAAATCTGAACCTTGGATATTTGTAAAAATGAAGATTCCTGGGCCCACCCAGACCTTTTGAATTAGAGTCCTTGTGAATAATCTGACCCTTTGCACTTAAAACAACAACAGCAGCAGCAGCATATTTCTGTGGCGATTCTAATACACACTTAGAGTTTAACAACTGCTGGGCGGGTAACCTTCCTGTTGCATTATCAGCTGCTCCCAGACATGACGCTTGTACATTACATTATTCAGTCATTTGGTCAAGTAGCCCATATTTGCCAAGTGGGTTCTTGATTGTTCCTGTTTTTTTTTTTTTTTGCTTCACTTATGGGAGCCCTGAAACCCAAGAAGGAAGCCTGGAGTGTGGGCTCTTCCTATTCTTTCTCATGGTGAGGTCATTGCCAATCATCTGCATGGCAACTTCTTTTCTCTAAGATATTGTTATTAAAGTGGACACAAGGAATGGAATATTAATAAAATATTCATAGAATTGTTTCCTTATTTCATATTTGCATGGGAAAAAATGATACTTGTGTGGTATGATAAAAATTATACTGAAACTGAAGGGCATGGATCAAATCTCTTCATTTCTGTGGCCCTTAATTTCTTCATCCACGAAATATAATTTTCAACTAGAATATGACTTCTTTTGCATTTTTTCATGCTTCTAAGACCATTTCATTCAAAATTCAGGGCTATACTTCAATTCTGGCATGGATACTTATGAGCATTTGCATTTCATCCTTGAATATGGTGTGGACTCTTCAGACCTTCCAGACTGAAAAAGCTTTATTCTATAGACTCTTCTTGGATGGAAGCTCCCAGGCCCTTTGATATTTTCTGTTTTCTTTGAGTATGTGGAGATTTGGGTATTTTGCTTTTCTTGATACACAGAACAGTAAGTCTGTGTGTGGGGTTTGATCATATGTCTTCTGATTGTTTTCTGTCAATCTTTCTCATGAAACCCAAACTCTTTTTTATTGTTTCTCTGAGCTACAGAGAGTCAGGGCACTGATATGATGACTTCATTAGTCTTCGTTTTTTTTCTTTAATTCATTTCTTCATTCTGTTGTGATATATAAAGTTTATATAGCATTATGTAGAATAAATTATGAACATGACATGGTTTTTTTTTCCATGTACAACCATGAGTAAGTTTATTAACTTCTTGCAATATTCCATGCCAGGTCCTGATCACTGGTATACATTATTTCATTCAAACTTTACCATATATAGATTTTTACTATCTCCAAAAATCAGCAATTAAATGCAGTTTGCCCAAGGTTACACAGCTAAGTAGTCTTGAGTAGAAGAGATAAGACTTTTATTCACTGGCATTTCATAAGTCAAATAGAATGATTTTTTAAAAAATATTGGGGTTAACTGTCAGTGTTGTACCTTGTGTATAATATAGTGTTTTGACAAGTGTATAATGGCATGTATTCATGGTTATAGAATCATACAGGATACTTTCGCTACCCTAATAATACCCTGTTCTCTACCTACTTATTACTCCCCCCTCTTTTTCTAACCCCTGGTACCCACTGATCTTTTTAGTCTCCATAGTTTTGCTTTTTCCAGAATGTCATATAGTTAGGTCATTCAGTATATACCATTTTCAGATTGGCTTCTCTTATATAATTATGCATTTAAGATTCCTCCATGTCTTTTCATAGCTTGATGGTTCATTTTGTTTTAGTGCTGAATAATGTTCCATTGTATGGTTGTATCAGTTTATTTACCCATTCTCCTACTGAAGGACATTTTGGCTGCTTCCAAGTTTTGACAATTATGAACAAAGCTACTATAAACATTTGCATGAATGAATGACTTTAAATACTTGCATGGGAATACAGAAACTGAAACTCATGGATTTGATTTAGGCCTAAAAGGTGATAAGATTTTGATGAGCAGAGACAGATGGGGTGACATGCTAGAGGCAGTGGTGTGATCTTGGTTCACTGCAACCTCTGTTTCCTGTGTTCAAATGATTCTTGTGCCTCAACCTCCCAAGTGGCTAAGACTACAGGTGCATGCCACCACATATTGCCAATTTTTGCATTTTTTGTAGAGACGGGATTTTGCCATGTTGGCCAGGCTGGTCTTGAACTCCTGACCTCATGTGACCTGCCTGCCTTGGCCTCCCAAAATGCTGGGATTACAGACGTGAGCCACTGCATCCGACCTACATTTTTCAAATGCTTACCATGTACCATGTGCTGGCCAACTGTTGGATGCTTTAAGTTATCCTATCTAAACTTGATGTTCCTCTTCTGGAACATCCCAATAATACAATTATGTCTTATTTTCACATGTATAAAGGCTAAAGCTAAGAAATGGTATAACTTTCCCAAAGAAGTCACAGTTTGAACTAAATCTGACTCCAAAGTCTATGCTCGTTGTGCCATCCTACCAGGCTCTCTATCCAAGTGCAAGATCAGAACAAATAGTTGGCTAGATCATCAGACATAGAAAGGATATCTGTGGCAATAAAGCTTGACAATGAGGTTGGAGCCAGGCTTTTCAGCACTTTCACTTGGGCACTGTGGGGGTATCTCTGGGCACTGGGGTATTCAGCATGAGGTCATTGGGTATGGAGGATGAGGGGGAAGATGTTTGGAAGACCAATGAACAAGAGGAAGAGCCACCTTTTTCTACTTCACAACATCGCTTAAGCTTGATGGTATTGATGTTAGTAAGAGACTTCTGAGGGTATGCAAACTTCTACCCCTACGTGACCTTCAGGAGAAGGAACAGGACGCCTGAGTCTAGAGTTCCAGTAGATCAGCTTCCTCCAGGTTGATCTACTGGAAGTCCAGACTCCAACCCGGAGGAAGTCACATGCACTTTGCTCACTCACTGCCTGTCAGCATCATGGTCCCAGGGCCTGTCTGGTCACTCTCACCCTTACTTCATCAGGGCCCTTCAAAAAGTTGGAACATTCTTTAATCTGCAGGATATTTTTGGAGCGCTTTGCAAAGTCCGTCAAAATAATCACATCACAAGAGCTTTTAGACCAGGAAGTGAAAGTAAATTTGGGAATGAGGAAGCTTTATGTTTTTTCTCTTTTATTAACTTAGACTTAAAGCCACAACATTTAAAATCTAAATCATGGAAAGTTAGTGCTGAAAGGAATGCCTCTCATCTTCTAGTGACTTTTAAAGATGAGAAGCTGCTGTCTAAGGAGATTATGAAACTTGCATATGTTGGCACAGTGCCTGCTGGGCATTAGCACTCTGTCGCTGCACGCTGAGCCCTGTGGCGTTTGCACTACTCCACAGATGGCTTCTTTCTGACTTTAGCAAGTGGCAGTTCATGCAGGCACCAACTAGCCCAGAGAGCAGTGGGGACATTTATTTACGCAGGGAACTATGGTGGTAGGGTAATTTACCTTTTGACAGGTCTTCTTCCAGAGCCTTGCCCTTGAGCACAAAGAACACTAATTAGCCACCACGTCATGAACAGTACACAGAGGGGACAGAGCAAAAGACTCCTGCTTCTACTCAAGTCAGCACCTCGCTCCACGTGCTCAGCACGTTGAACTCATATTGCTCCTGCAGCCCAGTCCCTGGCAGGGCTCAGAACGGCTCTCCCTTCTTCCTGCGCTGCCTGTTGGTTTTAGCTTGGTAAGGCTTGTGATCATACGTATAATAGAAATAGGGAATTCCTTGTCTGTGTGGGCAGGTACCAGTGGAATATTCTTGACTGCGGCTACCAGTGTGCCAGGAGAGTGGGAAGCAGGAATTCCACTACCCAGGGCATGAAAACAAATCCCTCTCCACATCTTTGATTAGAGCACCATGCCAAAATAACCTTGTGGGAAGAATTGTTGCTCTTGGCAGGCATAATAAACACTTTTTTTTTTTTAGATGGAATCTTGCTTGCTCTGTCGCCCAGGCTGGAGTACAGTGGTGCGATCTTGACTTACCACAACCTCTGCCTCCTAGGTTTCAGTGATTCTCTTGCCTCAGCTTCTCAAGTAGCTGGGATTACAGGCCTGCACCACCATGCCCAGATAATTTTTTATTATTAGTAGAGACGAGGTTTCACCATGTTGGCCAGGCTGGTCTCGAACTCCTGACCTCAGCTGATCCACCAGCCTTGGGCTCCCAAAGTGCTGGGATTATAGGCATAAGCCACTGTGCCCAACAGACACTTTTTTCTTTTTAGTAGGTAATACAAACATATGGCACAATTTTTTTTAAAAAAGCAGACCGTGAAAAGTAAACGTTAATCTTACTCTTGACTTCAGGCTTCCATTTTTCCCCCAGGGATAACATTTGCAATTAATGTCTTGTGTATTCTTTCAGATACATTAATATATATTCTTTTAGTGCCCATACAGGTGTTATTATTATTTAACACATATGGCAATATACTTTATGTATAATTTTGCCCCCAACCCCGCACTTTTTTTCTACTTAATAGATCTTGGAGTTGGCTTCCTATTGAGCTTCTTTGTTCTTTTAACCACAAAAGTACTATAAACATTTTATCTATCAGGTTTCCTTTCTTCACTGCTTTTTACTTCTTTTTTTGCAATTGAGTACTGACATAGTTCAAATTATGAGTATAATGCTATGTTATACAAAATGGGAAATTGGGACACAGACAAAACAGTATACCAAAGAAGAGTCTGGCAGAAATAAGGACAGATTTCAGACACTTGCATAAAAGAGCATAATACTCCTAATTAATTTATCTTGAGATGTTATGGGAAAGCAAGAGGCAAGTTAAAGTCTAGTTCCAATTTTCATAGAAAAAGTCAGGGCTAGGCATGGTGGCTCATGCCTATAATCCCAGCACTTCAGGAGTCTGGGTGACAGGATTGCTTGCTGTTGGGACTTTGAGACCAGCCTGGGCAATATGGCAAAACCCCATCTCTACCCGCCCAAAACCCCAAAATACAAAAATTAACCAGGTGTGGTGGTGCGTGCCTATAGTCCCAGCCACACAGGAGGCTGAGGTGGGAGGATCACTGAGCCCAGGGAGGGCGAGGCTGCAGTGAGTCGTGATTGTGTCACTGCACTCCATCCTGGGTGTAAGAGTGAGATCCTGACTCAAGAAAAAAAAGTCAAATCTTTTGTTGTTGTTTTTTTTCTCTACGGGCTACTGCTTTTCTGCTTCACTGTTCCATTGAATATGACTTGTGAATTTCATTTGTTCATGATTTTTTTCCTATAAATATATGTTTCTTCCTCCCTCAGGTACCACATCAGTATCCTCGAATTCAAAGTATCAAAGTACAATTTACTGGTAAGTATTATCAAAAGTTTAATTGATTCATATCAATTACTTGGCTATTGAGGATGATATTAGTGCTAACATGGAAATAAAAGGAATTCAGGATTTTTGGCTTGCACTTGGAATGGCCCTGCACAAAACAACCAAACCTATCATTGCCTCCTACTCCTCTTCCTCCTTTTCTTTCTCCTGTGGCAGTGATTTTTCTCAAAGTACCTTTCAGGAAAAACTAGCAATAGGAGGTAGAGAAGAGAAGCAAGTCTGTGCCCTTGAGCTCTTCCACCTGCAGCTTTGGGAGCCCATCCTGAATCCACAGATAGGCTGTGCACAGCTGCGTTATTAAGCTTAAGTGACTGCTGGCAAAGGCCATTAGTACTGCTGTGGATAGGTATGATGCCTGGGGCATGTGGAAAATTTGCATTTCATGGTCAGATAGAGACAGAATAGGAAACAGTTGAAAACAATTGCTTTGAGTCAAGCTTCAAAGTATGGGTAGTGTGCAGGGCCGAGGCACAGGGTACCACGACCATCCTTTGCTCATAGTTTATCCACTGAGCAACAAGGGAGGCACTGAAGTTGACAATCCATCCCTGTTCTGAAAAATTAGGAAAACCCCGAAGCCACCTTTCCTGCCATAGGTGTTTTGTGATAATTTCTATAATAGCTCAGCTCCTGAATCTCAGCCCCATCTGAGACTCTCTTGGCTACTAGTGTTAGCATAGCCTCTTCTTCCATTCCACAGATAAAGCAGATTCCACCCCACAGGTAGAAACACAGTGCTCTCTTGCCTTTACTCTTTCATTTTTCTTTTTTTTTTTTTGAGACAGTCTCACTCTGTCACTCAGGCTGGAGTGCAGTGGCGTGATCTCAGCTCACTGTTTTTAGTCTTTTCAAAATCTCTCCCTATCACTTTCTCTTCATTTGATTCCAGATGTATTGGAAAATTGTTACCCAGTACTATGCTTAGGAATTAAAAAAAAATTTCTCTATCCTCCCTAGAATATAAGAAGGAGAAAGGTTTCATCCTCATATCCCAAAAGGAGGATGAAATGATGAAGGTGCAAAACAACTCAATCGTCATCAACTGTGATGGGTTTTATCTCATCTCCCTGAAGGGCTACTTCTCCCAGAACATCAGCATTAGCCTGCATTACCAGGAGCATGAGGAGCCCCTCTTCCAACTGAAAAAGGTCAGGTCTGTCAACTCCTTGATGGTGGCCTCTCTGACTTACAAAGACAAAGTCTACTTGAATGTGACCACTGACAATACCTCCCTGGATGACTTCTATGTGAATGGTGGAGAACTGATTCTTATCCATCAAAATCCTGGTGAATACTGCGTCCCCTGAGGGGCTGATGGCAACATATAAAACCAGGCACCAGCACGAACACCAAGTTGGGGGTGGACAGGACACGGATTCTTCATGGCAAGTGAAGGAGCCTCCCAGCTCAGCCATGTGGGATGTGACAAGAAGCAGATCTTGGCCCTACTGCCCCTACCCCTCAGGGATATTTAAAATTTATTTTATATACCACTTCATCTTATTTATCCTTATATTTCCTAAATTGCCTAGCCCTCACACCCCAAGATTGCCTTGAGCCTACTAGGCACCTTTGTGAGAAAGGAAAAATAGATGCCTCTTCTTCAAGATGCATTGTTTCTATTGGTCAGGCAATTGTCATAATAAACTTATTGAAAATGGCACCTGATTACCATTTGCTGGAAATTTGACATGTGTGGGGCATTTTCAAAATGAAGAGGAGCAAGGAGTGAAGGAGCGGGGTTATGAATCTGCCAAAGGTGGTGTGAACCAACCCCTGGAAGCCAAAGCGGCCTCTCCAAGGTTAAATTGGTTGCAGTTTGTGTGCTGCCTAAATATAAACTTTCTCATTTGGTGGGGGTTCAAAAGAAGAATCAGCTTGTGAAAAATCAGTACTTGAAGACAGCCATCTAAGAAATATCATGTGCTTTTTTTTCTTTATCATTTTGCTTTCCCAGCCTCCAAACACACTTAATAGAAATTTCCCTTCGAAGAACTATCTGGGGATGTGATGCTATGAAAAGTCACTTAATCAGTGACTTACTTAAGATTTTCTTCTGTACAGGGAGAGTAAGATAATTTATTTTGAAGGGTTAGCTTTACTGTACAGGATAGCAGGGAACTGGACCTCTCAGGGTAAAAGTTAGTAAGGATTTTAATAGTCTGGGGAGGAAAACATATTCTTTGCCACAGACAGGCAAAGCAATACATGCTCATCCTCCTCCCTAGGCTGAAATACACACTCAGCTCCGTGTATTGTACACACACGCACATTGCTGGTTTCAAGAAATGATGCAATCCTATTATCAAATTCAATTTGATGTCAAATAGCACGAAGAAGTTATTGTGCCTTATGAAAAATAATGATCTCTGTCTAGAAATACTGTAGATCATATATAGTCTCACACTGATAATTGAAACTAAAAGGATCTATAATCAGCCAATGCCAATGGAATAGGATCTTCAATGGAATAGGATCCCCTTAGGTTTAGTTGAAATGTCCCCTTGATATAATGTGTCATGCTTATGGCGCTGTGGATAACATGATTTTTCATGTCAAGTTTCCAGATGATTTGTAACTTCTCTGTGCCAAAACTTTTATAAACATAAATTTTTGAGATACATATTTTAAAATTGTAGCAAATGTTTCCTTGACACTTTAAATAGAGGACACAACATATCATAGAATCTTTCTGGATGATTCTGTGATATCAAGGAATTGTACTGTGCTACAATTATCTCCAGAATCTCTGGAGATTTAGTAAGGGCTGTTTGCCCTTACACTAAATGGTCTCAGTTGGATTTTTTTCCTGTGTCTTTGATACCAGTTTTTTATTTCCTCTTAAGTATCTATCTTTAACTGTATTCCCATTCCTCCATTTTAATCTGTTACGAAGGAAGGTAAATAAAAATGCTAAATAGAAAAAATTGTAAACTAAGAGTAATCAATTTCTGAGGGGCTGCCAAGACACTCACAGAATCATAATCATAGCTAAACATTTATGGAGGGCCTACTGTGGACCAGGCACTGGGCTAAATACTTACATTTACAAGAATTGTTCTGAGACAGATATTCAGTGATATCTGTCTTCACTACTCAGAAGATTTGTGTGTGTGTGTGTGTGTAGTTCACTTTTTGTTATGGACGATGTTCCGCATAATTGCAGTTACTCAGTGAGTGATATCTGGAAAAGTAAATATTTATGACTATAGCTAATATTTAAGAAAACGTCAGAGATTACTACAAACAGCTATACTCACATAAACCAGTAAACGTGGAAGAAATGGATAAATTCCTAGACTTGTACTCTACCAAGACTAAACCAGGAGGAAGTTGAAACCCTAAATAGACCAATAACAAGGGCTGAAGTAGAGGCAGCAATCAATAGCCTACCAACCAAAAAAAGTCCAGGTCTAGATGGGTTCACAGCCAAATTCTACCAGACGTACAAAGAGGAGTTGGTTCCATTCCTTCTGAAACTGTATCAAACAATACAAAAGGAGGGAATCCTCCCTAACTCATTTTATGAGACCAACATCATCCTGATATCAAAACCAGGCAGAGACTCAACTAAAAAAGAAAACTTCAGGCCAATATCTATGATTAACATCGACACAAAAATCTTCAATAAAATGCTGGCAAACAGATTGCAACAGCACATCAAGAAGCTTATCCATCATGACCAAGTAGGCTTCATCCCGGGGACGCAAGGCTGGTTCAACATACGCAAATCCATAAATGTAATCCATCACAGAAATGGAACCAAAGACAAAAACCACATGATTATCTCAATAGATGCAGAGAAGGCCTTCGATAAAATTCAATAGCACTTCACGCTAAAAACTTTCAATAAACTAGGTATTAATGGAACATATCATAAAATGATAAAAGCTATATATGACAAACCTACAGCCAATATCATACTGAACGGGAAAAAGCTGGAAGCATTACCTTTGAAATCTGGCACTAGACAAGGATGCCCTCTCTAACCACTCCTATTCAACACAGTACTGGAAGTTCTAGCCAGAGCAGTCAGGCAAGAAAAAGAAACAAAGGGTATTCAGTTAGGAAAGGAGGAAGTCAAACTGTCTGTATTTGCAGATGACATGATTGTATATCTAGAAGACCCCATCATCTCAGCCCAAAATCTTCTCAAACTGATAAGCAACTTCAGCAAAGTCTCAGGATACAAAATCAATGTGCAGAAATCACAGGCACTCCTATATACCAACAACAGACAGAGAGCCAAATCAAGAGCAAACTCCCATTCACAATTGCTACAAAGAGAATAAAATACCTAGGAATACAACTAACAAAGGATGTAAAGGACCTCTTCAAGGAGAACTACAAACCACTGCTCAAGGAAATAAGAGAGGACACAAACAGATGGAGAAACATTCCATGCTGATAGTTAGGAAGAATCAATATCGTGAAAATGGCCATAATGCCCAAAGTAATCTATAGATTCAACGCTATCCCCATCAAGCTACCAAGGACCGTCTTCACAGAACTGGAAAAAACCACCTTAAATTTCATATGGAATCACAAAAGACCCCGCATAGCCAAGCCAATTCTAAGCAAAAAGAACAAGGCCGGAGGCATCACACTGCTGGACTTCAAATGATACTACAAGGCTACAGTAATCAAAACAGCATGGTACTGGTACCAAAACAGAGACATAGACCAATGGAACAGGATGGAGACCCCAGAAGAAACACCACACTACAACCATCTGATCTTTGACAAACCCGGCAAAAACAAGCAATGGGGAAAGGACTCCATGTTTAATAAATGGTGTTGGGAAAACTGGCTAGCAATGTGCAGAAAGCAGAAACTGGACCCCTTCCTGTCACCTTACACTAAAATTAACTCCAGATGGATTAAAGATTTAAACATAAGACCTAACACCATAAAAACCCTAGAAGAAAACATAGGCAAAACCATCTGGAACATAGGCATAGGAAACGACTTCATGACTGAAACACCAAAAGCATTGGCAACAAAAGCCAAGATAGACAAATGGGATCTAATTAAACTCCAGAGCTTCTGCACAGCAAAAGAAACAATCTTCAGAGTGAATCAGCAACCAGCAGAATGGGAAAAAATTTTTTCAATCTACTCATCTGACAAAGGGCTAATATCCAGAATCTACAAAGAACTAAAACAGATATAAAAGAAAAAAACAACCCCATTCAAAAGTGGGTGAAGGATATGAACAGACACTTTTCAAAAGAAGACATATATGAGGCCAACAAACATGAAAAAATGCTCATCATCACTGGTCATTAGAGAAATGCAAATCAAAACTACATTGAGATACCATCTCACCCCAGTTAGAATGGTGATCATTAAAAAATCTGAAGACAACAGATGCTGGAGAGGATGTGGAGAAACAGAACACTTTTACACTGTTGGTAGCAGTGTAAACTAGTTCAACCATTGGTGAAAGACAGTGTGGTGATTTCTCAAGTATCTAGAAATAGAAATTCCATTTGACCCAGCAATCCCATTACTGGGTATATACCCAAAGAACTATAAATCATTCTGCTATAAAGACATGCACATGTATGTTCATTGCAGCCCTGTGTACAATAGAAAAGGCCTGGAACCAACCCAAAGCCCATCAGTGGTAGACTGGACAAAGAAAATATGGCACATATACACCACGGAATACTATGCAGATAAAAATACGATGAGTTTGTGTCCTTTGTAGGCACATGGATAAATCTGGAAACTATCATTCTCGGCAAACTGACACAAGAACAAAAAGCCAAACACCATATGTTCTCCGTCATAGGTGGGTGTTGAACAACGAGAACACGTGGACTCAGGGAGAGGAGCATCACACACTGGGGGCATTTGGGGGGGTAGGAGAGAGACAGCGGGGGATGGGGAGGGAGTGGAGGGTAGGGAGGGATAACATGGGGAGAAATGCCAGATAAAGTATGCACCTAAAGTAAAATAAATAAATTTAAAAAATATATATTTAAGAAAATGCATGTTTCATTTTTTTAAGTTTGGAATTGTTGTCTATATTTTTCACGGATGTGCAGTGCACATGCCAGGACTAAATATAATTGTTGTGTGCATTGTCTTCGATGTCATGGTCCCCTCTCATAGGTGCCCACTCCCTTTGGGTGCACCTGGTCTGCTCTTCCCATGTTGGCCTCTTCAACCACACAGGGACATTTCTGCTATGCACCAGCCTCACTCCACCTTCCTTCGATCAAAAATATGTGTGTGTGTCTCAGTCCTTTTAAGTCATGTCCTTCACAGGGAGAATTAACCCTTTTATATACATGGTAGAGTTTTGTGGAAAGAGAATTGAGTGAAAAGTCAGGAGATCAAAATTTTCAATTTGACTCAGCCACTAACTAGCCAAGTAACTCTGGGGAAATCATTTCCCATTTCTGGTCTTGTTTTTTTTTCTTGTTAAATGAGGAGAATATTAAGTGTCTCACAGCTTAGAATCTTATGCTTATAGTGGTAGCTGTGAATGCACATATTAAATGTCTATGCTCTGGTTGCTATGAGTCAAGAAGTGTAGCCTTCTCCTTTTCTATGTTTAATTAGTTTTTTTCTGGACAAGCTTACATCTTCCCTCAGCCATCTTGGTGAGTCCTTCAAGAGCAGTTATCAATTGTTACTTAGAGACTTTCTGTTTAGAGAATGCTTACGGGATTCCAATCCTAATCCAAATCATATTTTGTTCTTAAGTTTACTGGGCAGGTCCCCTATTTTAAGCCATAATTTTGTGTTTAGTGCTTTCTTGGCTCTCAGAGAGTATTAATAATATAGCTAATAGTAATATTGCTGTTTACATGAAAACAAATAAAAGATCTCAGAATTCACTAATGGTTAGAGTGCTGGAGTGTTCATTTATCCTTCTCTTCTCCATGTTCTGATTAGCTCATCCCCTGAGGAGGGGAGGATGGGGCAAGCTTTCCGGTTTCCTACTTGCCTCCAGTTTTAGCCATCGGAGACACATCTGAGGGATGGCTGAGCTGGCAAAGCCCATCTTTGCTTTTGGAAAGATGTTTACTGGAAGTTCTTAGAGTCCCTCCTTATGGTTCAAGAGACTGATTTAAATAGAGGTTTACCATGCACTGTTTTGCTTTTTCTCAGAACCTCATTTCTAACCTTGGATGATTTCTTATGTCTTCTCTCCTTAGTAGTAATTCCATCTGCTGTCTCAATAAAAGGTCACAACTATTAATGGGTTTGTGTGGCATAGTCTGGCCACAGTGATCCCTGTGCTATTCTTGATGGTGCCGATGACCCTCTCCTCCCTAAAACATTTCTATTCCCTGGTTTCTTTGACCTCACCCTCTTCTGGACTTCTCTTTCTTTCTCTGTTCTCCGCCTTTCTTAGTCTTCATGATCCTTCCTCTTTCTCTGCCCACCCCTTTAATGCTGGTGTTCTTCAGGGCTCTACTCTCAGCCCTGTTCTTTCTCTACATCAGACACTGCCATCTGGTAGCCAATAAGCCGCAGTCCGGCCTGTGTATGTGTTTCATCTGTTTGTTAAGTTGAATTTAGTAGCTGACATTTAAACATCAGGAAATTTCTGGCCTTTTTTGAAAACAAAACCAAAAGCAGAAATAGGAGATCTGGTGATGCTGGACCCAGTTGTAGCATGGCAGCAGCCTCCTCAAACAGAGTGGCAGCTTCCCTCTAAAGGAGACTCCATGCTCTCCATTTCCCAAGAGTTCCCATCACCCACACAACGTGCAAATGCACTTACACCAACTCACTGCTGAAGGCCCTAAGGCATTTGCGTCATGGTCTCTGCTCTATACCCTTGCCAATCGCATTGATTCTTATGCCTTCAATCACTGCCCCCACATCAGCAATACCTAAGACCATTTTCCAGCCCAGATGTCTTCTACTCCAGTGCCTCATTTGTTGTATTCACTTCTGTTATTAGTAATAAAATACCATTTACTGAGTTCTCTCCCTATGCCAGACATCATATTAGCCATTTATATAAATTGTTACTTCTATCATCTCAACAATTCTTTGAGGTAAGTGGTATAATTCCTATTTTACATGTAAAAACTTGAGACTCTAAGAGGTGAACTTGTCCAAAGGCATGCAGCTACTAAGTGGGAGGGCTCAGATTCAAGATCAAGGGTAGCTGACACCTAAGATCACACTTTGAACCACTGTTACCCTGCCTCTGGACAGCTCTGTACAGAGGTAATGGGCTCCTCTACTCAGTATGCTCACAATAGAACATTCTATTCTCCTTGGCAAGCCCCTCCTTCTTGTTCATGATGTTGGGTAAAGGCACTGTAATTATCCCTGAAGCCAGAAGCCCCAGTGTTTTCCCACTTTCCTCCTTTACCCTGTCCCTACTCATGAACCTGTATACTATGGCTTCACTGAATCTCTTCATTAACACTCCTCTATATGATAGTAGTAAACTCTCACCAGGTCTACTTGCCTTAGTTCTGGTCTGATTAAGAAGATGATACACATTAGTTCAAGGAATGAGCAAAATTAATAAGCAGTGTTTCATAGTAGAAAGACTATGGTATTGGGAGCCTAATTTTAAATCCTGGCGCTGACATTCACTAGATGGGTGACCTTGGCAATTTAAAAAATGATTCTGAATCTTACTTTCCTTATCTGTTTAAGAAGGGATATTAATAATACCTTCTAGGTTATTGTGATTATAGGATATAGTTCCTGTAGAGTACCTAGTATATTGCTTGGAACATAGTTGGTGTCAATACATAATAATTTACAAAACTCATCTACTTCAGAAAGCAGAAAGTACCAGATACATAACACAATCATGTGGGTTTAAGGATGGAGAGATCATTGAAGTATAATGATTTAGATTGGAAAAAATGAAGGAGATTATATCAGGGGAAGAAGTATGTGCAAAGGCCCAGAAGTAGGAACTCTTATGCTATATTCTGAGTACAAGGAGTCTCCACTGTGATTGTAGCACTCATTAATGTATTCCTTTATTTGAGCATGTTTTATTTTCCAAGAGGGGAATTTGTGTGTGGTTATGGTTGGAGATAAGAATTAATGGGTGGTTAAAGATAAAATGTCATCATTTGAGGGAAAGAGCCCAAGTTTTAACCAATGCTATTTTTCATTTTGACTCAATTCGTAAAAATATCTTATGTTTTCTATCGGTTGAACAAAAGCTTTGAATTACTTTTACCAGAAGAGAATAAGAAAAAAAAATGTTGTAAGAGCATAAGAACCAAGTTTATAATACTTTTTGCAAAAGATATGCTCAGAGCTTGTTAAGTTCAGAGGTGAATGTTTAAATAAAGACCATATTGGGGTGGCTTTCAGTAGCATTTAAAAATATCAAATGGAATGTTATGAGCACTAAAAAGTAACCCCTGAGGATTTCAACCACCTCATATATGTGTTTTTTATTACTTAACTATGTTCCTGCAATATTCTGGCACCTCTTAGGAATTTTATTTCTGCAGTAGCCTTCCTTACAGAGTATGTGGATGGTTTGGAGCCTGCCTTAGCAGCATACCTCTTAACTAGCCATTGTAGCTGTTAGAGCCACTTATTCACTCCCAGAGATCAAAGCATGGAAGGATGTTGTTAAAATGTAAATGTCACTATTACCTAGCAGAGTTGGCACAGGAAGCCTATTAATGCCTTCCTTTCCCTCCACCCCTACAACGCTGGCCAGATGGTCTGTTTTGACTCTGAGGGCATGGAATGTAAGGTCTGTTAGTTCTAACTGAGGGCCTGGGGAACAACTGGAGGAGCATTCAGACAGGGAATTGCCTTAGGAAGAGGAGATTGAGCACTCAGAGTATCCTACCATTATGCCACAGGCCTTGAGAAATCTGGTGCCACTGTCTCGTGGGGCATGATTAAAAATAGGCTTTGGTCAATGTTCTGGTCAATGAAACTGATTGACTTTGTTCATATCCTCGTGGCTTAACTATATGAAAGGGAACAAAGGGATGTTAGGAGCTGAAACACAGACTTCTAGCATTTGGGTTTCCCTAGAATCCTGCCAATGTTGAGAAAATAATTTTACCTTCATATGCACATTCTTTATTGGTGATGGACATAAGACCTGATTTTTCTCCTGATTTATACAATCTTAACCTTCTTTGGTTTTTGAGGCTTGAGGTTAAAAAAAACACAATAATACTAAAATACAAAAGTAATTAACAGGAAGACCCAGAGTTGTAGAAATATTAGCAGAAAGTAATCTCTAAAGGTCATTTCAGTCCAGTGCTCTACTTTCATTTAAGTTCTGCTTAACTATTTACTAACAAGGACATATACCATTTTAGTAATTTTTAGGATATGACAATCTATGTTCTCCCCTTATAATAAGTTTCAAGATATAACATTCTATAATCCTATGATCATTCCTTAAAGCAACACGGCCTTTCAATTTATGAAAATCTCATTCACTATTGTGAAACCATTAACACTCATAAATGTCTTCTACTATAGGCTAGGCATTGTGCTAGGCACTTAGTGATCATCTGTTTCCTTGAGGGAAGTAAAAATGATCTGATCTTGATCTCCTTTTGCTCTCCCAAATGCTTATTGTTATTATATCTATTGTTCATCCTATTCCTAACACACATGCATTACCTAGATGCACTTCAAAATACTGTTGCATCAGTAGCATTAATAAAATATACCAAATTATTTTAATTTTTAAAATTAATATTATTTCTATCCCTTTAATCATATTCATACTATTTTACACTCTTGAACACTGATGCAAGCATACTTTTTCTAGGTAAGTAATAAACAATTCTTATTACATGTATGGATAAATCTCATTTTATTAGTGGTCAAATAAATAGTAGTTTTTGAAAAGGTAGACATTTGAAAGTCTAAAATAATTTCATCTATGAATTTTCATTTCTAGGGTGTCAATTTGTAACGTAAGGAGACCTGAGACAGAGCCAGTAGATATTATACTACATTACTTGTATAACTAATGATACTTTATCCATTCATCCACAGACACTTATTGAATTTCTACTGTGGGTATTGTGTGTGTACAGTGCTAGGTACTAGAAATATAAAGACAAATATGAAATAGTTTCTTCTCACCAAGCATTGAATATAGTGGGTAGTATGAATTGGAGTGGAGAGAAGCTAGAAGCCAGGATATCAGATAAGAAGCTGAATGCTGATGACTGAGAAGAAATGAATGGATCTGAAATATATCAAGAATAAAAAACGAATAGTACTTGAGGATTGGTTCATATGAGTGGTAAAGAAAGGGAGGAATTAATTTGTTCATTCATACAAAAATACAATTATCTTGAGAGACATGTAGAAATAAGAAATAGCGAACACATATAATTTGAAAGAAAAAGTCAGAATGCTATGAGGAAAAAAATGGGGTGATCTACTTGAAACTGGAAAGAGGCAAGGTCTCTTTGGGGAGATGATATTTAAGTTAAGATCTGAAAATTGGAAGAAACTACCTCTGTGAACTGTTGTCAAGGGTTGGCAAGGGTCAATGGGGTCTTCTAAATATACAATTATGTCATCTGCAAATAGGGACAATTTGACTTCCTCTTTTCCTAATTGAATATGCTTTATTTCTTTTTCTTGCCTAATAGCTCTGGGTAGAACTTCCAATACTATATTGAATGGGAGTGGTGAGAGAGGGCATCCTTGTCTAGTGCCAGTTTTCAGAGAGAATATTTCCAGTTTTTGCCCATTCAGTATGATATTGGCTGTAGGTTTGTCATAAATAGTTTTTATTATTTTGTGATACTTTCCATCAATACCTAGTTTATTGAGCATTTTTAGCATAAAGGGCTGTTGAATTTTGTCAAAGGCCTTCTCTGCATCTATTGAGATAATCATGTGGTTTTTGTCTTTGGTTCTGTTTATGTGGTGGATTACGTTTATAGACTTGCATAAGTTGAACCAGCCTGGCATCCCTGGGATGAAGCCTACTTGATCGTGATGAATAAGCTTTTTGATGTGCTGTTGCATTTGGGTTGCCAGTATTTTATTGAAGATTTTTGTATCCATATTCATCATAGATATTGGCCTGAAGTTTTATTTTTTAGTTGAGTCTCCGCCAGATTTTGGCATCAGGATGATGTTGGTCTCATAAAACGAGTTAGAGAGGATTCCCTCTTTTTGTATTGTTTGGAATAGTTTCAGAAAGAATGGTACCAGCTCCTCTTTGTATGTCTGGTAGAATTCAGCTGTGAACCCATCTGGACCTGGACTGTTTTTTGGTTGGTAGGCTATTAACTGCTGCCTCAACTTCAGCCCTTTTTATTGTCTATTCAGGGTTTCAGCTTCTTCCTGGTTTAGTCTTAGGAGAGTGAAGTGTTCAGGAATTTATCCATGTCTTCCAGATATGCTGGTTCGTGTGCATAGAGTTGTTTGTAGTAATTCCTGATGGCAGTTTGTATTTCTGTGGAATTGGTGGTGATATCCCTTTAACATTTTTTTTTATTGCATCTATTTGATTCTTCTCTCTTTTTTATTAGTCTAGCTAGTGGTCTATTTTGTTGATCTTTTCAAAAAGCCAGCTCCTGGATTTATTTATTTTTTTGAAGGGTTTTTTTTTTGTCTCTATCTCCTTCAGTTCTGCTCTGATCTTAGTTATTTCTTGTCTTCTGCTAGCTTTTGAGTTTTTTTGATCTTGTTCCTCTAGCTCTTTCAATTTTGATGATAGGGTGTCAATTTTAGATCTTTCCTCACTTCTCATGTGGGCATTTACTGCTATAAATTTCCCTCTAGACACTGCTTTAAATGTGTCCCAGAGATTCTGGTATGTTGTATCTTCATTCTCTTTGGTTTTGAAGAACATCTTTTTTTCTGCCTTCATTTCATTGTTTATAGAGTCAACATTCAGGAGCCAGTTGTTCAGTTTCCATGAAGTTGTGTGGTTTTGAGTTATTTTCTTAATCCTGAGTTCTAATTTGATTGCACTGTGGTCTAAGAGACTGTTTGTTATGATTTCTGTTCTTTTGCATTTGCTGAGGAGTGATTTACTTCCAATTATGTGGTTGATTTTAGAGTAAGTTCAATGTGGTGCTGAGAAGAATGTATATCATTCTGTGAATTTGGGGTGGAGAGTTCTGTAGATGTCTAGCAGGTTCACGTGGTCCAGATCTGCATTCAAGTCCTGGATATCCTTGTTGATTTTCTGTCTCATTGATCTGTCTAATATTGACAGTGGAGTGTTAAAGTCTCCCACTATTATTGTGTGGGAGTCTAAGTCTCTTTGTAGGATATTAACTACTTGCTTTATATATCTGGGTGTTCCTGTATTGGGTGCACATATATTCAGGATAGTTAGCTTTTCTTGTTGCATTGATCCTTTTACCATTATGTAATGCCCTTCTTTGTTTCTTTTGATCTTTGTTGGTTTAAAGTCCATTTTATCAGAGACTAGGATTGCAACTGCTGCTTTTTTTTTTTTTTGCTATCTATTTGCTTGGTAAATCTTCCATTCCTTTATTTTGAGTCTATGTATGTCTTTGCATGTGAGATGGGTCTCCTGAATATGGCACACCAATGGTTCTTGAATTTTACATTTAACATTAATATTGTTACATGTGAATTTTATCCCACCATTTTGTTACTTGTTGTTTTGCCCTTTGGTTGGCACAGTTTCTTCATTGCATTGTTGCTCTTTACCATTTGGTACGTTTTTGGAGTGGTTGGTACCGGTTGTTCCTTTCCATGTTTAGTGTTTCCTTCAGGAGCTCTTGTAAGGCAGGTCTGGTGGTAACAAAATCTCTCAGCAATTGCTTGTTTGTAAATGATTTTATTTCTCTTTCACTTATGAAGCTTAGTTTGACTGGATATGAATTTGTGGGTTGAAAGTTTTTCTCTTTAAAAATGTTGAATATTGACCCCCGCTCTCTTCTGGTTTGTAGGGTTTCTGCTGAGAGATCTGCTGTGAGTCTGAGGAGCTTCCCTTTGTGCGTTACCCGACCTTTGTCTCTGACTGCTCTTAGCATTTTTTCCTTCATTTTAACCCTGGTGAATCAGATGATTATGTGCCTTGTGGTTGCTCTTCTTGAGGAATATCTTTGTGGTGTTCTCTGTATTTCCCGGATTTGAGTGTTGGTCTGGCTTGCTAGGTTGGGGAAGTTCTCCTGGATAATATCTGGAAGAGTGTTCTGCAGCTTGGATTCATTCTTCTCATCATCTTCTGGTACACTGATCAAGCATAGATTAGGTCTTTTCACATAATCCCATATTTCTTGGAGGCTTTGTTCATTTCTTTTCACTCTTTTTTCTGTTTTTTTTTGCCTTTTCATTTTATTTCATTGAGTTGATCTTCAATCTCTGATATCCCTTCTTCTGCTTGATCGATTTGGCTATTGAAACTTGTATATGCTTTGTGAAGTTCTTGTACTGTGTTTTTCAGCTCCATCAAGTTGTTTATGTTCCTCTCTAAGCTGGTGATTCTAGTTAGCATTTTGTCTAACCCTTTTTCAAGGTTTTTAGTTTCTTTGCATTGGGTTAGAACATGTTCCTTTAGCTAAGAGAAGTTTGTTATTATCTACCTTCTGAAACCTGCTTCAGTCAATTTGTGAAATTTGTTCTCCATCCTGTTTTGTTCCCTTGCTGGTGAAGAGCTGTGATCCCTTGGTTGGGGAGAGGCACTCTGGTCTTTGATGGTTTCATCGTTTTTGCACTGGTTTCTTCCCATCTTCTTGGATTTATCTAGCTTTTATTTCAGGTAGCTGCTTGGGGAGGTGGTCTTTTGTTTGTCTGCCTGCAAGAGGCACTACCGGGCTGCAACAGATTCTATGGAGCTGCTTTGTGAATTTTCTACGTCTTTCATTTACTCAGGAAGATTATGCCCACCTCTGTGATGGCAGCTGCCCTTCCCCTGTCGAGCTTTTTTCTGGTTGAGCTCGAACTCATGTGCTGGTTGCAAAACTCTCAAGCGAGAGGGCTTCAGTTAGCTAGGCTTTGTGGGGGAGGGTCTGGCCTGATTTCCTGCTTTCAGTTCCCCTTCTTTCTGGAGGGTGAGTAGGTGCATCCCATAGGCTTTCTCAGTGTTAGCCAATACTTTCACTCAGACCTGTGCCGACATCCCTGGGCCCCGGCCGAGTTGCTGCTCAGCCTTTTTCAGGCAACTCATGGTACTTTTTAGCCTGGTAAAGATCTCTTGTTTTCGTTTGGAACTGTGGCGATCACTCGGCTTCTGTGTCTCTCTCATTGGGAACTGCATTTCAGAGCTGGTTCTATTCAGCCATCTTGGAACCACCGATTTCACTTTTTAATACTAGCCATTCTGACTCATGTGAGATGGTATCTCACTGTGATCTCTCATGGATTTCAGAGTCCATATTTTTTCTTTCCCAAAGTGACATAATATCCGAGGGATAGAGTATCCTCATTAATAATGTCTCCTTATTAAATAGTGAAATATTCCTTCTATAAGTTCAGGCTCTTCCCTTGGTTAATTTTTTTGTCCATACTGGTAGTATGGAAATAATTACTGAAGGATCCATATTTTTACTGTTTTCTGAAAGTAGTTTGTTTTTACAGATATGATTTGTTAGGCAAGCCTCATAAATTATAATCATGTGCCCACAAAAAAGGAATTACACCATTACTAATTACCTGTCCACAACTTTTTAATACACAGAACAAGATACCTTGTATAGAATATAAGGAAGCTGTAGCATCCGTCTGTGTCTATGCCCCAGCCATGTACTTACAAAAACAAGACATTTGTGAGAGGAAGAATCAGCCAGTTGGTCTTAGATCAGAAAACAAAGCCATGACTTCCTTTGGTTATTTTAGTGTCAATTGAAAACAGAATTCATGTATGCTTTAGAAGTCTTTCTGGAAGAGGAATAAACCTAGCTAAGTAGCTGGGGTAAATTAGGGCCCAAGCTTAGTCTAGATGTGCAGACAATTGAGTCTAGATCCCCATTACGCAAGAAGTTCTAGTCTGAACTGATAATTGTTTTTCCCATAAAGTTAAACAAAACAACAGCCTCTCTCAAATTACAGTAAGTCATGCTCTTCGTAAGACTTCTGCCAGAAATTCTCAAGTGACTAAGTGGTAGCACAAGTTGTGCTATAACTTTTTAAACAAAAGCTTCCTTCTCAGAGGGTGCTGAGATGGTCCTTGACAGCATCAGAGAAAAAATGAGGGAATACAAGTCAGGAAAAAGCAAAAATAAAGTAGGCATAGAGAAAAAATTCAAGGAAGGGATAATATAAAAGCCTTTCAAGAATATAGATTTACACCAGAGATTTATTAAATTTGAGGGCCTATAACACTGAATTTATTTATTTAAACAAATATTTGTTAAAATTCTTTTACAAATTACCTGCCACTGTGTTAAGCATTCTGGGAAATTTGAGAGAAATAGAAAGGCACCAGAATAATATGGTTGGTATAAAGCACCCAATATTTAGAGTCAATGGAAGCTTGTGTTCAAGTTGAGATTTTACCACCACTTTTCAGCTGTATCCTCTGGTTAATTACTTAATTGTAGGTCTACTGATCACTGCCTCCCCTGCTCTACCATTATACAAATTATCTCGCAGTATTATTTTGAGGATTAAACAAAATACCAACCGCAGTTCACAGATGATGACATTTTCAAGGTGTTTAATAATTTGTAATTGCCACTTATAGAAACCACAGTCCTTGCCCTATAGGATCTTACTTCACAGAAAACAAAGACGCAAGAGCCTCTAAGATGAGTAAAGAAAGATGAAACTTTGTAGGTTTACAAGAAAGATGATTAAGATAACTGGTACTTTTTATATTATTACCAAGTGGTGCAGAGTGTATAATCTGTATGAGATGCTAGGCTTGTAGTTTTTTTGTTTCATTATTGAAAACTCTATGGAAGTGACATTGGTCATATGGCAGTATATGAGATACCAGCTTTCATTCCCCTGCAGAAAACAATGAGACAGCAATTGATATGGTCTGGCTCTGTGTCCCCACTCAAATTTCATCTTGTAGTCTGATGTGTAATCCCCATGTGTTGGGGTGGGATCTCATGGAAAGTGATTAGATCATGGGGGAGTTCCCCCATGCTGTTCTGATACTGAGTGAGTTCTCATGAGATCGGATGGGTTTATAAGGAGCTTTTTCCCCCTTCACTCTGCACTTCTTGCTGCTGCCATGTGAAGAAGGCCATGTTTGCTTCCCCTGCTACCATGGTTGTAAGTTTCCTGATGCCTCCCCAGCCCTGTAGAACTGTAAGCCAGTTAAACCTCTTTCCTCTGTAAATTACCCAGTCTCAGGCAGTTCTTTATAGCAGCATGAGAACTAACACAGTAAATTACCACAGAGAATGAGGTGCTGCTGTAAAGATACATGAAAATGTGGTAGCAACTTTGGAACTCGGTAATAGGCAGAGGTTGGAAGAGTTTGGAGGGCTCAGAAGAAGACAGGAAAATGTGGGAAAGTTTGGAATTTCCTCGAGACTTGTTGAATGGATTTGACCAAAATGCTGATAGTGATATTGTAACACTCACCGTGACACTAAGGCTCCCTTTCCCATTCTTCTGGCATATGGAATATAAAGTCCAGACAGAGGTGATCTCAGATGGAGATGAGGAACTCACTGGGACCTGGAGTAAAGGTCATTCTTGCTATGCAAAGAGACTGGCAGCATTTTGGCCCTGCCCTAGAGATCTGTGGAACTTTGAACTTGAGAGAGGTTATTTAGAGTATTTGGCAGAAGAAATTTCTAAGCTGCAAAGCATTCAAGAGGAAACAGAACATAAAAGTTTGAAAAATTTGCAGCCTGATGATGTGATATAGAAGAAAACACATTTTCTGGGGAGAAATTGAAGCTGTCTGCAGGAATTTGCTTAAGTAATGAGAAGCCAAATATTAATCACCAAGACAATGGAGAAGATGTTTCCAGGGCATGTCAGAGACCTTCACGGCAGCCCCTCCCATCACAGGCTCCGAGGACTGGAAGGGAATGATGGTTTCCTGGGCAGAGCCCAGGGCACCCCTGCTCTGTGAATCCTTAGGACATGGTGCCTGTGTCCCAGCTGCTTCTACTCCAGCCATGGCTTAAAGGGGCCAATGTACAGCTCAGGCCCCTGCTTCAGAGGGTGCAAGCCCCAAGCCTTGGCAGCTTACATGTGGTGTTGGGCCTGCAAGTACACAGAAGTCAAGAATTGAAGTTTGGGTACCTCTGCCTAGATTCCAGAGGATGTATGGAAATGCCTGGATGTTCAGGAAGAAGGTTGCTGTAGGGGTGGAGTCCTCATGCAGAACCTCTGTTAGGGCAGTGGGGAAGGAAAATGTGGGGTTGGAGCCCCCACACAGAGTCCCCACTGGGGCACTGCCTAGTGGAGCTGTGAGAAAAGGGACATCATCTGCTAGACCCCAGTATGGTAGATCCACTGACAGCTTGCACTGTGCACCTGGAAAAACCACAGACACACAACATCAGCCTATGAAAGCAGCAGCTAGTAGGGGGGTGGTACCCTGAAAAGCCACAGGGGCAGAGATGCCCAAGGCCATGGGAGCCCACCTCTTGCATTAGCATGATCCAGATGTGAGACATGGAGAGCTCATTTTGGAAATTTAAGGTTTAATAATTGCCCTATTGGGTTTCCTCTTGAATGGGAACTGTAGCCCCTTTGTTTTAGCCAATTTCTCCTATTTGGAATGGGTGCATTTATCCAATGCCTCTACCCCCATTATATCTTGGAAGTAACTAATTTGCTTTTGATTTTACAGGCTCATAGGCAGAAGAGACTTGCTTTGTCTCAGATGAGACTATGGATTTGACTTTTGGGTTAATGCTGGAATGAGTTAAGACTTGGGGAACTGCTGGGAAGGCATAATTGTGTTTTGAAATGTAAGAAAGAGGAGATTTGGGAGGGGCCACGGGCGGAATGATACAGTCTGGCTCTGTGTTCTCACCCAAATCTCTTCTTGAATTGTAATACAAATTGTAATCTCCACATGTTGGGGGAGGGACCTCATGGGAGGTGATTAGATCATGGGGGTAGTTCCTTCAAGCTGTTCTTATGATAGCGAGTGCGTTCTTATGAGATCTGATGGTTTTATGAGGGGTTTTTTTCTTCTTCGCTCTGCACTTCTTCTTGTTGTCATGTAAAGAAGGATGTGTTTGTTTCCCTTGCTGTCATGATTGTAAATTCCTGAGACCTTCTCAGCACTGCAGAACTGTGAGTCAATTAAACCTCTTTCATTTATAAATTACCCAGTCTTGGGCAGTTCTTTGTAGCAGCATGAGAATGGGCTAATACAGCAATCCACATAGGAAAATAGCCTTGAGAGGGTTCAAGGGTCTAATTAAGAACCTGCAGCAACACAGTGGAGCAAAACACACAATGTTTGTTGGGGATATCAGCATACATGAGATGTGTAGAGATGACTAGAAACTGGGACATAGAACAGGGGATATCAGCATGAGTCACAGTTACACAGTGGGTGCCACTGTGGTCCCCAGTGGCATGCTCCACAGAGGACACTGGTAGCTTTTGCCATTGAGGTAACTAACAGCAATCAACACTGTGAATCCCCTGGAGAGCGAGATAATGCTATATCAGCCCTAAAAGAAGCCACTGTTGTGCTGCCCTGGGACTGAAGCACCCCTCGCTCTGATTTCTTGTAAAGTCTCTACCCCAGATTTATGGTTGCATTAACTATGCTTGCACCCTAGACACCAGAACCACCATTACAATGAGCTAGGCTGCAACCTGATCAGTGGAGCCACTGTTACTCCAATCATACCTGTTTCAGACCCAGGCTCTGTGGCCACTCTAATACTGGAGCTACCACTGTAGTAGTCCTGTCAAAACCTGATCCCTGGGGCAGTGGTAACCCTGCATATGCATGCACACCAGACCTTCATGAATGCCTGTGCCTTACACCTCATTACCAATACAGCAGCAAGGGCTCCTGCACCCCAGGCACTGATGGCACTGCTGCCTCTGACCCCAAAGCCATGGTCCATCCATGCAATACTGTGCTCCAGACCATAGCTTCATGGTCACTCCATGGGTACCATACATCAGACACTAGTGCCGTATCACCAAAAATGCACCCACACAATGGACATAGTGCTAAAAGGGATCCCTCAGCCTTGAATTTTTCAGTGAAAGAAATATAAATCAGGAGAACTTTAGCAGTCTTAGTCACCAGTGTAGACACCCACAGCCTTGGCCACAGAGAACCCCTGTAATATTCACCAAAGTCAACCTCAGCTGACAGAGCTGCATGGAGACTATATCACTATGTACTCATCACAGCCAGAATCCCCCAATTTCATCTAGTCAGTGCATTTGCACAACCCGTAGGTGAAGGTCTTTCTCTATTGAAACCAGTCTGTGAAGTCTAGAAGAGATGACTGCTCTATCAAACATACAGACATTAATGCAAGGCAACAAGAAACAAAAAGTGAAACAAAACAAAACAAAACAGTCCCTAAGGCACACAGTAGTTTTCCAGTAACTATTTCCAAAGAAATGGAGATGTGTAAATTACTTGACAAAGCATTCCAAATAGTTGTTTTAATGAGGCTCAGGGAGCTACAAGTGAACACAGATAGACAACAAAGCTGAGGAAAACAATACATGAACTAAAGACACCAACAGAGAGTCATAAATAATTTAAAAAGAACCCAACAGAAATTCTGGAGCTGAAAAATACAGGAATGAAATGAAAAATATAATATGACGAACAGCAGACTTGATCAAACAGAAGAAAGAATGTGTGTTCTCAAAGACAGGACATTTAATACACATTGAGAGGAAAAAAAGAGTGGAAAAAAATGAAGAAAACCTAGGGGATTTATGAGATACCATCAAGAAAGCTAACGTTTGCATGACAGTAGAAGCAGCAGACAGAGAGAAATGGACAGAAAGTTTACTTAAAAGTACAACAATGGAAAACTTCCCAAATCTGGGGGGAAAATGAGCATCCAGATACATGAAGCTCAAAGATCTGCAATTAGGTTCAATCCAAAGAAGATTTGACTGAAGCATAATATAATAAAACTCTCAAAACCAAAAGATAAAAAATCTTGAAAGGAAAGGTATAGAAGTTCCTCACATAAAGGAAACATCCTAAAATCTATAAGCGGCTTTCTCAGAAGAAACTTTGCAGCCTAGAAAAGAGTTGAATGACATTTTCAAAGTGCTGAAAAAATAAAACTGTTAATGAAGAATATTCAGCTGAGAAATCTGTCCTTCAAAAGGTTTTTGATAAAGGTTTTCCCAGACAAACAAAATCTGAGGGAGTTCAATACCACTAGATACGCTAGAGAGTTCTTCAAGCTGAAACACAAGGATGCCAATCAGTAACATGAAAATATATGAAAGTATAAAACTCACTGTTAAAAGTGCATAGTCAAATTCAGAATACTCTAACACTATAATGGTGGTGTATAAATTACTTGTATCTCTAGTATAAAAAAATGAAACTATTAAAAATATCTATAGCTACAATAATTTTTAATGGATAAATAACAGAAAAAGATGTAAATTGTGACATCAAACATAAAATATGGTAGGGATAAAATAAAAAATGTAGGGATTTTTTAAATACAATTAAAGTTATAAGCTTAAAAGAGACTGTTTTAACTATCAGATGGAATGTTATATGTAAGCCTCATGGTAACCGTAAAGTAAAAACCTATGGTAGATACACAAAAGAGAAAGAGAAAGAAATCAAAGCATACCACTATGGAAAATCATCAAATCATAAAAGAAGACAGAAAGGAAGGAAGAAGGGGAAAAAGGATATACAATATAGCTGCAAAACAATGAAAAAATGGTAATAGTAAATCCTCACCTATCAATAATTACCTTGACTAAAAATGGATTAAATTCACCAGTCAAAAGACATTGGGTTTGGACTATACTTTAAACCAAATGGATGTAACAGACATACAAAAAACTCTATCCAACAGAACTAGAATACATATTCTTGTCAGAAGCACCTAGAACATTGTCTAGGATAGATCATATGCTGGTCTACAAGTCTTTTTAAAATTGATACACAATTGTATATTATGGGGTACATGTGATATTTTGTTACATGCATAGAATGTGTAAATATCAAGTCATGGTATACTGAGTATTCATTACCTCAAGTATTTATCATTTTAATGTGTTGGGAACATTTTAAATCTTTAAACTATTTTGAAATATATAATACACTGTTAACTATAGCCACTCTACACTGCTTTCAAATACTGGAACTTATTCTTCTGTCTAACTACATGTTTGTACCCATTAACTAACCTCTCTTCATCCCCACTCTCAAACTTTTGCCAGCCTCTGGTATCTATTATCCTAATCTTTAGCTCCATGAGATCAACTTTTTTGGCTTCCACATTATTGAGAACACATGACATTTGTCTTTCTGTGCCTGACTTATTTCATTTAACATAATAATGTTCAGTTCCATTCATGTTGCTGCAACTGACATAATTTAATTTTTTATGGTCAAATAGTATTCCATTGTGTATATATTGAAAACCAATGGCTCACAGGAAAAATCCAAAGTAAAATAAAAAAAAGTCTAGTGACCAATAAAAATAGAAATACAATATATAAAAACCTGTCAGATACAGCAAAAATAGTTCTAAGGAGAAAGTTTATAACAATAAATGCCTACCTTAAAAAAGAAGAAAGATCTCAAATGTATAATATAATGTTATACCTCAAGGAACTAGATAAATAACAAAGTCCCAAATTAATATAAGAAAGAAAATAACAAAGATCAGAGCAGAAATAAATGAACTACAGGCTAGAAAAATAATACAAAATAAAAAACTGAGTTTTTTTCAAAAAGATAAATAAAATTGACAAGCATTTGGCTAGTAGACTAAGAAGAATGAGAGAAGTCTAAAATAAATAAAATGAGAAATGAAAGGGGAAGCATCACAACTGATAACACAGAAAAACAAAGGATCATAAGACATTTCTATGAACAATTACACCCCAACAAATTGGATAGCCTAGAAGAAATGTAAATTCCTAGAAACATACAGCCCACAAAGACAGAATCATAGTGAAATAGATAATCTGAACAGAATAATGAGTAAGGAGATTGAATCAGTAATAAAAAAGTCCTCTGTCAAAGAAAAGTACAAGATGGCATCATTGCTAAATTCTACCAAACATTTAAAGACGAACAAATATCAATGTTTCTCAAGCTTTTCAAAAAAATTGAAGAAGAGAGAACACTTCCAAACTCATCTTATGAAGCCAGCATTACCCTAATAATAAAGTCACACAAAGACTACAAGAAAAGGAAATTGCAAGCTAATAACCCTGATGAACACAGATGCAAAAATACTCAATAAAATACTAGGACATTGAATTCAACAGCACATTAAAAATATCATACAAAATGATCAAATGGGGTTTACCCCAGAGATGCAAGGATGGTTCAATATGCACAAATTAAAAAATATACTATACCACATTAACAGAATGAAGGCCAGAAACCATATAATCATTTTAGTAATGGAGAAAAGCATTTGACAACATTCAACATCATTTCTTGATATAACCCCCCAATACATGAGGTGTACAAGGAAGGTCCCTTAACATAATAAAGATCATGTGTGACAAGCTCACAGCTAACATTATACTGAACAATGAAAAGTTGAAAGATTCTCCTCTAAGGACAAAAGCTAGACACATATGCCCACTTTCACCATTTGTATTCAATATAGTACTAGAAGTTCTAGCTAGAGCAACTAGGCAAAAGCAAAAAGGAAATAAAAGGAATTCAAATTGGAAAGATATTGTCTCTGTTTGCAGATGACATGATCTTACATAAAAAAAACTCTAAAGACTCTACCAAAAAACTATTAGAATGAATAAATGAATTTAGTAAAGTTGCAGAATACAAAACCGACATACAAAAATGAGTTGTGTTTCTATACACCAAGGAGAAACTATCAGAAAAAGAAATTAAGAAAACAATCCCATTTATAATAGCATCAAAAAATACTTAGGAATACGTTTAACCAAGGAGGTGAAAGATCTGTACACTGAAAACTATAAAGCACTGATGAAAAAAACTGAAGAAGACATACATAAATGTAAAGATATCCCATGTTTATGGATCTGAGGAATCAATATTGTCAAAATATCTATGCTGCCCTAAGTACTCTTATAGATTCAATGCAATCCCTACCAAAATTCCAATAAAATTTTCACAGAAATATAAAAAATAATCCAAAAATTTATATGGAACCACAAAAGACCCCAAATAGCTAAAGCAATCTGCAGCAAAAAGAACAAAGCTGGAGTCATCACAGTCTTTTAATTTAAAATTATATCACACACCTCTACTACTCCAAACAATTCAGCACTGGCATAAAAATGAGCACATAAACCAATGGAACAGAATAGAAAGTCCAGAAATAAATCCACACATATGTAGTCAACTAATCTTTGACAGAGGCGAGTTGTCAAAGTGTGCCTAGAATATATAATGAGGAAAGGATAACTCTTGAATAAACGGTTTTGGGAAAACTAGATATCCATATGCAAAAAAAAAGGAAACTGAGTTTTAACAATAATGGACTCGAATGGATTAAGGGTTTAAATATAAGATCTGAAATTGTAAAACTACAAGAAGAAAATGCAGGGAAAGACTTCTATGACATTGTTTTTCATAAGGATATTTTTTTGTATATGACACCAAAAGCACAGGTAAGAGAAGGGAAATAGTGGGACTATATTGAACTGAAAAGTTTCTGCACAGAAAACATCAATAAAATTAAAAAGCAACCCTAGGAATGGGAAATATTTGTAAATCATTTATCTGATAAGGGGTTACTATCCGAAATATTTAAAGACCTCATACAACTCAATAGTCAAAAATCAAATAACCCCATTAAAAAATGGGGAAAGGACCTGAATCAACATTTTCCTAAGGAATAAATACAAATAGCTCACTGGTCTATGAAGAAGTGTTTGACATCATTAATCAACAAGGAAATGTAAATCAACACGACAATGAGACACCACCTCACACCTGTTAGGGTGACTGTTACACAGTTAAAAGATAAGAAGCGCTGGCAAGGATGTGAAGAAAAAAGATGTCTTATACACTGGTGGTGGGAATTTAAATTGGCGCTGCCATTATGGATAACAGTTTAAAGTTTTCTCAAATAATTAAAACACAACTACCATATGATTCCACAATTTCATTACTGAGGCCTGGAGAGCTTCTTCAGATGCACAATAAAACTTGTTTAATCCTAAATGGGTCCTGTTAAGAATTCCTTCATTATTTTGTCATGTGTTCAGGCCCAGGAAAGGCCTATGGAAAACTCTTGGTGGGCTTCTGTTATGTCCAGGCTTTGTATAAGGGCACTGGCTTTTTTAGCTTTTAATATTTAACTTAACCACTTAGTACTGAAAAAGTTGTTATGGAGGCCTGTGTTAGTGAGACATGGCCTCCTACAATTATATAATGGATACGCATATCAAAACTTCATGTACGCCTTGAATGTATGCAATTTATATTTGTCAATTATACCTTAACAAAGTTTAACAAAATAGAAGGAAAAAGAGCATTTTACAGACTTAAGAACGATTAATTTAAAAGATGGACTTACTACTTTTGCAGATGAGAAAACTAAAGTTAACGATATCAGAGACCACTAGCTAACCACCAAATTGTTTCTTCTTTTTTCTGGAACTCCCAGCCTTCCTTGCAGTTAGGAATGAATATTTGACTGACTTCTAACTAACACAGTGTTAGTCAAGACCCACCCACTTGTTGCCCTCTATGTTCTCTCTACTGGCTGGAAGTTGACTTCTAGGACAACGAAGCCTTCATTTGCCTGGAGACAAATGCTTTAATTAACTGCATGCAATAGACACTCTTTCTCCTCTTTTCTTGCCAATCAGAAACACCTGTTTGGCTTACATAAGCAAGAAATTTCCAATATTTTAAATCACTGAGATCTTGGAATTTTTCTTTTATAGTCACTAGGATTGCTTAGCTAATATAGTAGGTAAGAATATGGAATTGCATTTGTATAGAACCACTCACAGAGCCAAGTTTATAACCTCAGATCATCAAGAAATCAGACCATAAATCTACCTTTTTCTTTTCTTCACATACTGCACTTTTAGACATGACTTAAAACTCATAAAACTGTTAGTCTGACTCCTATCTTTGTTGAGATTGATGCCTATCAATGGGGGATAATTATTTTTATATTTTCAATAAAAATACAACTAGTCAAATGTAAGGATTGTCTCAGTGGTAAGACCTGTTATGTTTAATATTATATTATGTTTTTCTGTAACTGTCTTTTTTACACTTTCTAATATCATTGTACAAGTTAAGTCAAAAAATATGGCAGCATTACACACGTTGCTCTTCAGAAGTCTAAATGTTTAATGAAACCATTGAAACAAAGCTTTACATCTAAATAGCAGTGTAATCTTCAAGTCAATCATTTTCCTATGGCCTTACTCTAAAATTATAGTATAATAGTTACAATGATAGCAACTGATTCTCATGGAGCCTATGCTGTATCAGGTTCTGTATCAGGTGCCTAGGGAATAGCCTGATTCACTACAATCCAAAAGGGAGCTGGGACTCTACTTCTCCACTCAAAATACATGAAATGACTTGCGCTTTTTTTTTTTCACAAACATACGGTTCTCTAGATCTCCACGCAGCAATGACCAAAAAGAGAAATGAAAACTTTGCCACTAACTTGTCTGATATAATTTACTGCATATGTTTTATTTGCAAGTCAGCAGTTAAGGTTTCCCTTGAGACCTAGCCAGTCTGGCGTACTAGAAATGAGCTATATACTTCAGGCAAGACCCTTGGGGTCCAGAATAAAGTGTGCCACACATCTCACAACCCTTGGCCTTAGATCTATAGTTTGTCACCCTAATTCTTGTTTTCAAAAAGTTCTTAATCTATGTAATAGGTAAATCTGTCAGTATAATCTCTAATATTTCTCCTGAATCTAATATTCTACTAGACAAATAGCCATATTTAAGGGGAAAAGCTACCACTAACATCCCCATCGTCATCACAGTTCTGAAGGCAATAATATATAATAGTGGCTAGGAATAGATTCCGGGGCTGTGTGACCTGTGTTTAAATCTTGGTTCTACCATTCACAAGCTGTGGAAGATACTTCGGGGGAGATACTAAACCACTCTATGCCTCAGTATGTTTATCTGTAAAATAGGGATGAGGATAATAGTATTCACTTCAAAGAATCATTCAGTGGATTAAATTATTTCATCTGTAGTTATACACTGCATAATGATGTTTTGGTTAATGACAGACTGCATGTACAACAGTGGTCCATAAGATTATAAAGGAGCTGAGAGAGATCCAAGATGGCCAATTAGCAACAGCTCAGGAATGTAGCTCCCAGTGAAAGTACAGAGAACGAGTGGATGCCGCACTTTCCGATGAATTTTTGTCGCCCACAGACCGGGAGATTCCCGGCAGAGGAGCCACACGGGTCGCCAGCACGACTCTTTTGGCTGGTGCGGCTGTTTTGCCGGCGCCCCAGCACGGCGCTTCCCGGTGTGGAGTATACGGACGGACGGGCTCGGCTGGTCCCATCCCCACAAGGAAAACAGCAATTGGAAGCACTGAGGACTGAGAGTTTCACAGCAAGCACAGCGAACCCGAGAAGGTCCGGCTCTGTGGGGAAGGGGCGTCCGCCAAAGGAAAACTAAGAAACAAAAAAACTTCATCACTGGGCGGAGAGAGATCCAAGATGGCCGCGTAGCAGCAGCTCAGGATTGTAGCTCCCA